>CBVK0101753032.1:0-10776 GCA_900067695.1 Picea abies | reverse complement strand
AAAGGAGGTCATCGAGGCACATTGTATTGTCATGAATTTCTCCATTAAGTCGAACCACTGATGAGAGGAACATCAATGAAAATCAAGGGCTAAAGATAGATTTAGAGATGAATGTGCTATGTAGATAAATTTTGGACCTGGGGGAAATAAAGATGGAATTGTCTTTTTGTAGGAATACGATTGTCATTAGACCGAAACCCACAGGCGTTAGTCTCTACAAAAATCACCAGAGTTACGATCCATGAGAGGAGTTTAACTCATGCCATGAAACTCATGGGAAGCAATTAACCCAATGTCCAACAATCGCCCGCTTGGCATGTGTCTGGTGAGTTTCGTACATGACACTTGTCACTCTGACACTATTTGTTGGACTACGATTGTTGTCAAACCAAAACCCATAGGTGTTAGTGTAAGCCACAATCGCTGAAGTTAGGATCCATGAGAGGTGGTTAACCCATGTTGAGAAACTCATGGGAAGCGTTGAACCCAATGTCCGACACCTTTTTCATGCCTCTCACTTGTTAACAATACTTGGAACTAGACATTCAACTAGGATCCTTGAAATATTTGGTAAATATAATAGTGTCAAATCTTCAACTTCTTGAGGAAGTAGTTCACTCACCTCCTCCTTTGACCTTTACATCCACTAGGTACCCCTCACATAGTGAATTTTCCTTGGTTCACAATGAATACATGCATGCATAGCTAATTCATAACACATAATGACCTAGATTTGGAGCATTAAATAAGATTTGTCTAACTATTTGATCAACCTAAAGTTAGCATGGACACAAAAGGTTCAACAATGGATACTTAGTGGGCATGAATGGGTAGAATTTATAGCTTTTATTTATTTCCTAATAGCTATAATGTTTTCTTTGGTAATATTATTGTTTTCTAAGTTTTCACCATGTTACAACAAAATCTAGCACCCAAGGTGAAAAGGTCCCAACCACTAAGGTGCAAGTTCTTGTTGAACTTAGTAAGGCTATTGTTATAACTTCGTTTGACACCACATATGATTATGATGACTCATTGGAGTCAGTTACATCCCTTTCCCTTCTTGGACGACCAAAATCCCCATTTTCCTCCCAAAAAATACTTTAAAAACTCCATCTTGCTTTATGTATGTGACTCTCATTAAGGAAACTTGCGTACATACACAACTTG
Source organism: Picea abies (assembly GCA_900067695.1). Classification (NCBI taxonomy): domain Eukaryota; kingdom Viridiplantae; phylum Streptophyta; class Pinopsida; order Pinales; family Pinaceae; genus Picea; species Picea abies. Next base: position 9,606 of record CBVK0101753032.1, on the reverse strand, counting down.
CTAGTTAGCAACCCACATACATGTTAATTTATCTAAAAAATAATAATAAATCCAAACATTTTAGGCAGAGTTGATGAGTTTCTCAAGTTCCTGACCTCCTATAGCCCATCCATAACTCCTCCAACTGTAAAAAATGAGTATAAATTAGATCCTTGTTGTGGAGGAAAGATAGAATAGAGAAATGCATCATTGTGCTGCAATTTTCATTATAGTTCTGCAAGTCCCCTTTTCCTCTTGTATTTGATATTTTCTTTCGCATCTGAAAACCCTTGTTTTTGGAAGTTGTGTTCTCCCTATCCTATCAGGAAGAAATACTTTTCCTTCGTTGGACCTATTTAAACACAAAGTTTTGGAATCTTTTATTGTCATCTCTAGCCTTCTGTGGAGGAACTTGAAGCCTAGTTTTGAGATTGTTCCACAATGTCTATAGTTGTAACCAAATTTTATGTTGTTTATAATAAAATATCTCTCATTCTCATCCATTTCATTTGTTGATTCATTTTGTTAATAGATTATATGTCTTGTTTTGAATCTATTATGCGAATTGAAATGATCATGTTTATTTAGTTATAGGATAACTACCTATTTGTAGTTTCTTGTCTCTTTGCTTGTTGGAGACTTCAAAGGATCATTGCAGAAACGTTATGGAGTGAAATCCTTCGAGTGAGATCAACATCAAACTTCAGAATCTGAGATTGTTCTCTTCTCTTTCCTTTGAAAGTTAGTTATTGAAAAGTAGTTACTTTTAATTAACTGCTTGATTTGAGTCTGAGAGTGGTATTTTAGGGTATCTCTCTATTGTGGCCCTAACCCATAGCCATAGGACTTAGTGTTTCGTAACTTAATCGGTGATTTCTCTAGGGATGCTCCCTTTTTGGGTTGTTAGGGGTACTTTTTGTTTGCATTTATTTTGAAGACTTTTCTGTGTTTCAGGCCTTTATTTAACATTCTCTAAATTTCTTCAATCTTTCCTATGTCTTCAATACCATTCTCTCTCAAGTAGGAGAGGTTTATATAGGGTGTACACACGTTTCTTCTAGTACAGTCGCGTACATACACAACTTTCCTTGAACATAGTCGCATACCTATGCTACTTGTCGCTTAAACAATCATGTACATGTTTTTGGGTTTTTGTTTTTTAACTATTTCCAAATCTGTGGAGGTTGGGGTTGTGGTACTGTAGGGTCTTTCTAGGTCCATCATTGGAGTTTCTTTTGGTTTCATAAATTGTTTTCTTTTCTTTCAGGATTATAAAAAATGTCCAAAAATATTTTTCAAATTTCTTCTTTTCAATTAGGGTAGTTTTTTTATTTTAATGGTTTTAGGATTTTAGAAATATTTCTTAGGTGTACATTACACTATGATTTTTGTCCTTGCAGTTTTTTATAGGTGTCTAGTCATTTGTTTGTCGTCTTTCTTTCCTTCTACTTTCTTCTTTTCTTGATTTTCTTATAAAAACAAAATTATAAAAGTGCACGATTGTGAAGTTTCTTCCTTACCCTTTTTCACCTGCATTTAAAAAATAAAAGTTCATTGTATGCATGTTTTCTCCCTTAATTCCCTCTTGTACTTTCTAAAAAAGAAAAAGATTCAAGTTTTCTTTTAGGGTTAGTTTCTAGAGTGCATGTTTCTAAAGAGAAAAGAGAGAAGTTGCATTTTTCATTTAACTTAGTTCATTGCATGAAAAGTGAAATATTTTCATACACATTGCATTGAAAAGGGAATTTTTCTTTAAAGAAGAAGTGCATTCATATCTAGATATTACACCTATTTCTTTTGAAGGATTTAGCCTGTTTCATTTCAACAATATTCTTAAAGTATAAATGTTTTTTTTTTGCAAGTGTTGTTACACATCATTGAGTTTGAAGTCCATTCCTTTGTGACTTAAGAAACGACCATTAAAATGAACGTCCATAACTAAAATTAACTAGTAACATTTTTCTAGGGTTCATCAATAGCTTAGTCTAGGGCCTTGGATTAGAGTGGAGAGTAAATTATTGAGGGACAACCAAAATCAAACATAGGAGTCTATGATAAGGAGAGTCAAATCCAATTTTCTTATAACTATATCCGAGAAGTTCCTCCAACACAGTTGTCGAAAACAAGGTCGCCTGAGGGAGAGATGAGGATATAATCCCTCCAAAGCTTAATTGAACGTAGTGGAAATATTGTATTTGGTTTTTTTTATAGTTCCCTTACCTCCATGAGAGGACGTCCTTTTGAAGCTTCATGATTTTCTACCCTTCCCATACATTCGATCCTGACTTTTGATTGTACCCCCTGAATGTTGACTATGAGTTGGTATCCCTAGTTTGTTTTCCTAGGAATCACATAGGTGATGGCGAGGGATTTCCCATGGTACCTAAGACAAATGTCATATCATGTTTTTCAGTACTTCTAGAGGGTTCCCTAGGAAGTGAGGGTACTTGCACCAGATATGTCTAGTTAGCGGAGTTCAAGGTAATTGTTTGACATTCCTTTGTTTGGTAGTCCACGAGACTTAATCAACACGTTCCTTCATTTATAAGATCCTTACCTCACTTTGTTACCTAATCCACCTGAGTTAAAATATTGGCAGAGTTGTTTACTTGGTTTTTATCTTTCAAGATTTTTGTTTCTAGTGGTGTTCTCTCTGTGCATAAAGGACTTAGTGTTGATATTTTACTTATAAAACTAGCAATTACAGTTCTTATTTACTATTACAATCATTTAGCACATTAGATGCATATATAATATCACTGATAGAGAGGAAATCATAGAAACAAGAGAGACACAAAGATTATCCCAGGAAACCCTCTCAGGGAAGAAAACCCAACAAAATTCCTCAATATAGATTAGTCAACCAAGAAAAATGCTTCTCTCCAAGAGAGAAATAAAAAAGTAGAAGATACTCCTCTACCCCTTCACTAGGAAGAGTAGCATCCCACTTAACCAAGATGAATACAAGAGATAGACCAAAAACCCTCCTTGACATCACACCTAGCTGCAGTAGCTTCTTCTCCAATACTTGCACACTTTCCCTCTTGTTCCAGAGCTTATGAGTGTGTGAACAAGTGAGATGCTAGCCTCCCTTATATATAGTGGTCTGGCCTCTCTAAATTAGGTCATGGCCAATCTATCACTTTACCCTCTTAAATAAAATTTAATTGTCAAGGCACAATAGGGATGAATTTTACAAAGGCACAATCAGGTTGTAATGTCCCCAAGGCTAATCCTAGTTGTAAATCTGGTGTATGAAATGAATTGTAAATATATGTTATAGGCTTGTGAGCCAAGTTTTTATAAGCCGGTGGGCTTATGTGATTGTTAGGATAGAAAGCCTAAGGGTTGGAGGCGAAGTGTAGTGTCCCCAAGGCCGAGCCCCGTTGCAAATCATGATATATGAAATGAATTCTAAACATGTCTCTAGGCTGATGATCCATGTTTTGCATAAGATGGTAGGCTTAAGTGTTTTTTAGGCCAGGGAGCCTAAGTGTTGAAGGCCAGGAGCCTGCTAATGTACGTGTATGTATGCAGAATGACTAATAAAATATAAACACCGCCAGGTGCAAACCGACCATGATGAATGAGGGAAGGGGGAATGAGTGTCCATAGAGTGGGAAAGGCACTAGGGGCTGGAAGGTCGGAAAGGGGCTGAGTGCTGAGCCTAGGGGCTTAGGCATGGAATAATATTTTAATATTATTTCCTAAAAATTCATGTGCATATTATTTTATCCTAAGTTCCTAGGAAGCCTGTGTTGGGGTGCTGGAGAATGCGTGTTTACCTTGTTCAGAACTGTGGATTTCGTCCGTGAGAGAAAACTAATGTGTGCATTCCCTAAACGAAATGTCCATGTCAATTTTGGGGAAGAGTCTTCGTTTTCCCAGGAAAAGCTGAGCGATCTTGTGCGTGGAACCCTGTTCTAAAATCTTCACCATGAGAACCTCCTGTGACTACTGAACCAGCTCTTGGGAAGCCTGTGTCCATTTTCCATGTGTTTGCTGTGGCACACAGTTCTGGACTACATGAGGCTTCATAGCCTGTGAGAGACTCCCTCCAGGTGAGAGAGTGTGCGGAGGAAGGAGAGAGCTCATGGAAGGAACCCTGTAGTTGCCACAAAACCCAGAGACTTCTGGTTCGGTCTATTCCTGTAACCCAAGGTAAGGGAGATTAACAGCCGAAGGATTGTCCAGGTGACAGAGAAGGTGCACTCTCCTGGGGTGGAACAGGCATGTGGGGAATGAGGGTCTGTGGGCAGTGAGCGTGGGAGATTCCTGGGAGAACATTCTTCCTGGTGGTTGTGTGTGACTAAATTCCTGTAACCTCATCCCGAGTCTGGATTCCTTGCCCTGGGGTGGATCTCAATCCTAGCTCAGGGGTGACCCACTGTTGGGTTGAGGTGCAGTGCAGTCTACGGCTGGGAGGTTCATGGAAGGCATGCATTTGGTTGGTCGATTTCTCCACTTTCACAAGATAAGTGTTTAATTATCTTTTTACCACATTTTATCATGATTGTACTGGATCTGTTATCATGTTTTCCGCTGTGTAAATGAATTACTATTGAAAGCTATGGATTGTCTAATTATAATAGTAAGTATGTGTTTATTCTGATAATTAAAATGTATCTCTTTGCTGTTATGCATGTGATTATACAATTCTGTATGTTTTATGTAAAAGTCCATGTACAGGTTGGTTAGTGAGAGGTTTGAAAGCCTCGGTAGTGAAAAGTGACACTACAAATTGGTATCAGAGCCCAGATTTCGACATTGATCCTATATGGGCCAGTGGAGCAGTCTTTGGACTGAGAATGTGAGGGGAAATTGAGTCATGAGGACCAATTTCAAACCCTAGTTTGCTCCAAAGCGTCAAGGAGACACTTGACGAGTTTTTATTAAGAACTCAGGAGGTATAGCGGTGCTATGAAACCGTAGGCTAGTGTGGTCTATGGTCATGGGGAGACAGGTCCCTACACCAATGGTGTTAGAACCTTAGGATCCATTCGAAAGGGAAGGCAAGCCCTCGTGACCGTCAGATATGGAAAAATGTGCGTAAGGATTAAAATTCCTTTGGAAATGGCACAGGAGTGTGGAAATTGTGATACGCAAAATTCTGAATTATTTAGAAACTGTCTGAGCCGTCAGATCTCGGGCAGAAAAACCCGACAGTCATTGGATCTGTCGGGAGGCGTCTGAAGGTTAAAACCTCGGTGATTAAAGGCGAAAGCTTGAAATAGATCTAGACCATCCGAAAGATGGAGGACACGTGTCGTGAGATTTTCCATTCCAGAAAATTGGAAATCGCGATATCGGAGTCATCGGGAAAAATCTCGACAAGGGAGTCGTCTATCAGTCATCGGGATATCGAGAATGGCAGGGACAAGAAGTCCATGCATTGTGAAACTCTGAACCCTGAAACCCCGATGAGAGGTTTGACTACGGTCATGAGGTAGAGGTCACCTAGACCTCGGGATAGCCAGGGGGCTAAGGCAAGGGCACATCGGCAAATTGGTAATCGAGAGTTCGTGAGAACGGGAAATCACGTCGTCGGGGATCACGAAATCCAGACACCCAAAGATTCAATTGGGAGCTATTGCACGTGGACACGTGGAGTTGTACCACATACCAATGGGGATGAGAAGAGAAGCAAGAAAGGTGGGACCCGATGATGTCGTTGAAAGCGACGTGGACCTTCATGAACTTGCCACATGCCACCGTGGTAGTGGGTGACAGTTGTGCTATGGACGCATAGGGTAGAGTGAGTATGAATGAATTTTTCTGGAACTACTGAGGTATGTTCCATTCATCAAAGACGAGGTTGTCAAAAATTAGAGGTATCTGAGTGGACTGCCACCTTCCATTGGTGACAAGATTCAATATGATGATCCTAATACCATGGAAGAAACCATAAGAAGGGTGAAATGCCTATACAAACAACAAATAGAAAAGCCTACCTTTCGGAAGGCTTCGGATGACCAGAAGAGGTTTAAGAAAGAACAAAGGTAGAAGGGGAACAAACCTTCCTTTCTCAGTAACAGTCCTTGGGGACATTCATATTTTAAAGAGCCTAGGAAAGTTGAAGGGAGTGAACATATGCCAAGGCCTCGACCCATGGAGTGTTGGGGCTGTAAAGGGAATCATAGGTACAGAGACTGCCCCCACAAAAAAGACAAAGCAAGAACTGTACATAATGTTCAACAAGATGAAACAGTGGAGGATATGGGCCGCAGAATGCCCAGGATTTACGCAGCCCTCGACAATAAGCAATAAGAATTTCAATCTCACATGATTGAAGTGGAAGGTATGATCAACAACTGATCACTTGTTATTTTGATTGATTCAGGGGCTAGCCATAGTTATGTAGATCCTAGAGTGGTGGAAAGTTTGCATCTAATGAAGAGAAAACATGAGAAGTATTGGTTAGTGCCGTTAGCCACAGGCACCAAGAGGAAGGTCACTTAATTGGTTAAGTCCTGTTCGGTGGACATGAAAGGAATGAGCACTAAGGCTAAATTGAACATTCTACCTTTAGGCTCATATGAGTTTCTTAATTGGGATGGACTAGTTGGACCAGTACCATGCCCTTCTGGATTGTCGTAACAAGAGGTTCACATGCCTAAACGAAGAGGGAAATCAGGTAACAATCCAAGGAATTCCCAGAGCCATGGCTGTTAGAGAAATCTCATCCATGCAGTTGAAGAAATATTACCGGAAAGGCTATCAATTATTTGCAGCCCGGGTGGAGGAAGTATTCCAATATGTGGTCTCGAATTTGGAAAACCACAAGGTACTCAAAGAATTTAAGGATGTATTTCAGGGGGTGCCTGGACTACCTATGAAGAGAGACATCGATTTTTCTATAAATCTGATGCCTGGAACAACTTCAGTTTCAAAAGCTCCTTACAGAATGAGTACGCCAGAGCTGAAAGAGTTGCAATTGCAGCTCAAAGAGCTACTAAAGAAAGGTTAAATTCGCCCCAGCATGTCACCATGGGGCGCCCCAGTCCTATTCGTGAAGAAGAAAGATGGGACGTTGAGGCTGTGCATTGACTTTCGACAGTTGAATAAGGTCCCTGTCAAGAACAAGTATCCTCTGCCAAGGATTGATGATCTCTTTGATCAATTGAAGGATGCGAAAATATTTTTGAAAATAGATCTCCGATTTGGATATCACCAATTGAGAATAAGGGATGAGGACATTAGCAAGACCGCCTTTAGAACAGGGTACGGTCATTATGAGTTTACAGTGGTGTCGTTTGGATTGTCCAACGCGCCTGTTGTCTTTATGTGCATAATGAATGGAGTGTTCAAAAATTATCTGGACAAGTTTGTCATAGTCTTCTTGGACGATATCTTGGTGTATTCCAAGACAGAGGAAGAACATGAACAACACCTGAGAATGGTGCTACAGGTGTTGAGAGAACACCAGTTGTATGCAAAATTGAGCAAGTGCTCCTTTTACCAAAGGCAGATCCATTACTTCGGGCATATAATATCTGAGGAAGGGTTCACTATGGATCCTGAAAAGGTACAGGCCATTCGAGAATGGCCAACGCCAAGGAATGTGACAAAAGTAAGATCCTTTATGGGTCTGGTAGGTTACTATAGGAGGTTTATAGCCAGATTCTCAAGGATAGTGCATTCTATCACTTCCTTGCAAAGGAAGGGAAAGCAGTTCCAGTAGACTGAAGAATGTGAGAGCAGCTTCCAGCGACTGAAGCAACTGCTCACTAGTGCTCCAATCCTGAGGATTGCATATCCAAAAAAGGATTACGTAGTGTGCACATATGCGTGTAAGGAAGAGCTGGGAGGAGTTCTCAGCCAAGAAGGATTTGTAGTTTGCTATGAATCCCGTAAGTTGAAGGAACATGAGAATAATTACGCCACCCATGATTTGGAGCTGGAAAAAATCATCCACGCCTTGAGGAAACGGAGACATTACCTCATGGGCAAGAAATTCGAATTAAGAAAAGACCACAATGGTCTGAAATATTTATTTGATTAGCCAACCTTAAATGCCAGGCAAATTAGATGGTTGTAATTTCTATGTGAATATGACTTTGATATCAAGCATATCAAAGGGAAATAAAATAAGGTGGCTGATGCACTCAGCAGAAAAGTGCACAAATTACATGTTACAACCATTAGCATGTATAGAACTGAGATTAAAGACATAATTCTTGAAGCTGCAAATGTTGATTTGCAGTACAAAAATCTTGTAGCAAAGCTACAACAATGTGAGAGACCACAGACCAAGGAAAGTTACACCTTGGGAACTGATGGTTTACTTCTGTATAAGAACATAGTATATGTACCCAATGTCCGAGAATTGAAGCTGGCAATTCTAAAAGAGATGCATAACGTGACCTATGTTGGACATCCTGGATATCAAAAGACTGTGGCAGCAGTTAAAAGCCATTATTTTTGGCTGGGTTTGAAGAAAGAAATTGTTGAATACATCGCCAGATGTATGGAGTGCCAAAAGGTTAAGGCTGAGCATAGACACCCAGCAGGGTTGTTGCAGCCTTTACCTATTCTTGAGTGGAAATGGGATGTGGTTTTATCACAGGATTGCCCAGAACAAGCAAGCAGCATGATTCAATCATGGTGGTGGTGGACAAGCTTACTAAAGCTGCCCATTTTATTCCACTGAAAACCAACCACAGAGCAGTAGAGGTTGTTGATATCTTTTTAAAAGAAGTTGCACGCTTGCATGGAATTTCTAAGACAATTGTGTCTGATAGGGACCCGAAATTCACTTCGAATTTCTGGAAAGGACTATTCAAAGGATTCAGAACAAATATGAAATTTAGTACAACGTATCATCCTGAGTCTGATGGACAGACAGAGAGGGTAAATAGAGTAATAAAAGACATGCTGAGAATGTATGTGATGGATAAACCATCAAGGTGGGAAGACTACTTGCATCTGGTAGAATTTTCCTACAATAATGGGTATCATACATCTTTGAAGATGAGCCCATTTGAAGCACTTTATGGAAAAAAGTGCAACACTCTAGTGAGATGGGATAATCCGACTGACAGAGTAGTAGTTGGACCTGAACTACTCAAAGAGATGGAAGATCAGATGATAAAAATCAAACAGAATCTGAAAGCTGCCCAGGACAGGCAGAAAAGTTACGCTGATAGTAACAGAACCCATAGAGAATACAAAGTGGGTGACCATGTTTTCCTGAAAGTGAAAAATAATAGGAGTTTCCTGAAATTGGAAAGTTGCACCAAGTTGGCTACAAGATTTTGTGGGCCATTTGAGATCCCGGAAAGGATTGGGCTAGTTGCATACATGTTTGCATTACCTGCATCTATGAATGTACATAATGTGTTTAATGTTTCACTGCTTAAGAAATATGTACTTGATGTTAATCATGTTATCGATTGGACTGTGATTCAGGTGGAACCAAAAGGTGTCCTACAAGTACATCCTGTACGCATATTGGATAGAAAAATCAAACATCTCCGGAATCGAGCTATAGAGCTTGTAAAGGTCTAGTGGACCTGGTACGGTCCTAAAGACGTGACATAGGAGCATGAAGAAGTAATGCGGGCAGAGTACCCACATCATTTTGAAAATTTTGAAAGACTTGTAGAGACAGTGTAAGTTGCACTGAGG
>CBVK0101753031.1:0-18965 GCA_900067695.1 Picea abies | reverse complement strand
CTATTCGTCACAACTACCCTGAGCAGGAGCGGTAGGATTCAATCTGCAGGAGACCTCGTGTATGTCTGTTACAGAGAGGAAGCCTGTGTTGGGGTGTTGGAGAATGCGTGTTTACCTTGTTCAGAACTGTGGAGTCCGTCTGTGAGAGAAAACTAGTGTGTGCATTCCCTGAATGAAATGTCCATGTCAATTTCAGGGAATAGTCTCTGTTTTCCCAGGAAAAGATGAGCAAGCTTGTATGTGGAGCCCTGTTCTGAAATCTTGACCATGAGAACCTTTTGTGACTGCTAAACCAATTCTTGGGAAGCCTGTGTTTGTTGTGGCATGCAGTTCTGGATTGTGTGAAGCTTATTGGCCTATGAGCGACTCCCTCCAGGTGAGAGAGTGCGCAGAGGAAAAAGAGAGCTCCTGGAAGGAACCCTGTAGCTGCCACAGAACCCGTAGACTTCCAGTCCGGTCTGTTCTTGTAACCCAAGGTAAGGGAGACTAGCAGCCGAAGGATTGTCTAGGTGACAGAGAAGGTGCACTCTCCTGGGGTGGAACAAGAATTTGGGGAATGAGGGTCTGTGGGAAGAGAGCGTGGGAGATTCCTGGGAGAACATTCTTCCTGGTGGTTGTGTGTGACNNNGAGCGTGGGAGATTCCTGGGAGAACATTCTTCCTGGTGGTTGTGTGTGACTGAATTCCTGTAACCTCAGCTTGAGTCTGGATTCCTTGCCCTGGGGTGGAGCTCAGTCCCAGCTCGAGGGTGACCCACTGTTGGGTTGAGGAGAAGTGCGGTCTACAACTGGGAGGTTCATGGAAGGCCTACATTTGGTTGGTGGATTTCTTCACTGTCACAAGATAAGTGTTTAATTATCTTGTTACCACATTTTATCATGACTGTACTGTATCTGCTATCATGTTTTCAGCTGTGTAAATGAATTACTATTGAAAGCTATGGATTGTCTAATTATAACAGTAACCATATGCTTATTCTGAGAATTAAAATGTATCTCTTTGTTGTTATGCATGTGATTATACAATTCTGTATGTTTTATGTAAAAGTCCAGGTAGATATTGCTTAGCAAGAGGTTTGAAAGCCTCGGTAGTGAAAAGTGACACTACACCAAGGGCTTGATATTGTACTTATATGTATGCAGAACATTTAATAAAATTGAAAACATCGCCAGGTGCAGACCAACCACGATGAATGAGTGAAGGGGGACTAAGCATCCACAAAGTGGCCAAGGAATTAGGGGCTGGAAGGTGGGAAAAAGTGGCTAATTGTTTAGCCTAGGAAGCTTAAGCCTGGGAATAATATTTTATTATTATTCCAAAAGAACATATGCCATTTATATTTTTTTATCCTAAGTTCTTGACAAAGGAAGGTGATGCATGCTAGTGGAACGCATGCAGTCTCTAGGGTGACAAGTGTCGACCCTAGTGCATGTGAATAAAATGGCCAGGGTGGACCATGAGGGGTGTCCTTCTCCCATTCGATCGGACTTCTTGAGCATGTATGGGATCTGAGAAGTACGACTTTCTCGAATTCTGTAGAGAACCTTCGTGCGTCCCTGTGATACAAAAATTCTGTGTATGGCTCTAAGAAAACCCATGTATACCCCCGCACTGAACCAGAAGCCTATGACCGATTCTAAAAGAGCCGGTTTCACCTTTATTTGAACCGAAAAAATGTGTGTTGTGTCTGGAAATCTGTGTGCATCCTCTATTTGAAATGGAACTTGTGCATCAAGCCTCTGTCCTGAAGCCATGATCGTGAGACCATTTTTCCATTTCTGAACCCATTTTGAGGAAGTTGATGATTGTATCTCTGTGGGTAACTACAGTTGCGTAGTGCAAGACTATGAATGGATTGCTAGACAGTGAACATTTTGATTGAGCCTGTGTATGAACTCTCTCTAGGTGAGGGAGGTGACTGTTGTTGGAAGAGGCAGGTTGTTAGGCCTGTGAGCAACTCTTTCCAGGTGAGAGAATTTTTTGGGAAGCGTTTTCTTCCAGAGAGTGTCCAACACAAGCGTCGGGCTCTGAGACTTCTTGATTTGGCCTGTTGCTGAGACCCAGAGAGGGAGGTTAGCCCTGATGGACTGTGCTTGTGAAGCTGTATATTTCTGGGTGGAACAAGCATGTGGGGAATGAGAGTCTAGTAGTAGTGTGCATAAGATGGCATCTTGGGAAGAATCCTTCCAGATTTTTTGTGTTGTTTTCCCTGTAACCTCAGCCTAGCCTAGGATTCCTTGCCTTGGGGTGAAGCTTAGTCCCAGCTCAGGAGTGACCCATTGTTGAGCTAATGAGCAGTGTGGTCTAAGGTTGGGAGATTCGTGGAAGGCCTGCACTTGGTTGGCGGATTCTACCACTGTTAAAAGATAAGTATCTGATTATGCTTTAATCATGCTTGGCATGATTGGGCTTCTTATTTGACCATGAATTCTGCTTTGTATATGAATTAATATGAAACACTATTGATTGTTAATTAATTAGTGAGAATGTTTTTTTTTCACGTAGTAACACCTACAAAGTGGTGTTAAATATTTTTCTTAAGAGCATTTAAGCCTTGGTAGCCAGAAAAGGTGCGCTACAGTTCCCCTTTTTGGATTGGGTTTCTTTGATGAAGCTTCACAATGTGAAGGCTCAAAATGTGGTGTAGGAGCAATTTTAAAGTGTCTAGAGTTGGGCTGGTCTTAAATTAAATTGTGGTCCCGAAACTAATACCAGGGATGAACTATTAACACTTTGGAGCATCTTGTTATTTGCTCACTATAAAAATATTAAAAGTTTACAATTGGTTTGCCTCGAAGGTAATAATTAAGTGTTTTTCTTACTCACTAAAGCCTTGGATGTTAAAAATTCTACATTTGAGCTTGCTTTACAGCTAGAAGGTGTGATATGTTATGCAAAAGGAATATGCCTTTTGAAAAATTGACAGTTGTATAACTAAAATTTTTTACTCCTTTGAAAGAGTAAAAATATGAAGTATATGCTCTTTTTGTAAAAAGCCACATTTAAAGGATGGCTTAGCTGTTTTTACTATTTTGATAATATCCTACTTAAGAAGTTTGGACTATGCAAGAGATATAGAATTATATTTACTAATATAAGTTTCTTTTTCTATTTGAAAAAAAAAATGAAATTCAATAATAATAATAATTTATATATAAACTAAATTCAAAAATATTCTCTGTCAACAACCGGCCATTTGACTGGTAACTCCTCTGGATTTGAACTTGTGACCTTTTAGGAGGAAACACATGTTCTTAACTATTAGGCCCACTCAAGTTGTAATAATAATAGTTTGGAATGTAATATTAAAAATAAAAACTATATTCACGTATATTTTCATTGATCATTCCTCGCTAACGACATTTCTTCATAGACTCCCATTTTTCCAAAAATGAGTTGTACTTCTCATTGTGACATCCTATTGCAGGTTCGAGTTTCACTTCTTTGAGCACATGATATGTTTGAACAAGACAGCCCAACAAACCAAGTTCCCTCTCATCATATTTTTTGACCTGTATCTTTACTAATTGAAAATTAGGAAGTGGATAGGTGAAAGATAGTGGCATTGGATTTCCCTCAGGCTCCTTCTGTGTCATAGAGAAAAAATGGTTTATATATCGCGACATGGGTTGTGACATAAACAGAGAGATATTCAATGATGATGATGAAAGGAACAGTAGAAAAGTTATGATAGGTGTTATTCTCTTGCAAAAATCAGGCCCCCGTGCAAGCAGAAAGACTCAAGATTAGGAAGTCTTGAGAGTAGGTTGAGTAGAGGAACTGCAATCCTTTTTGCTTCTGGAAATGCAACTCCAAGATCAATGACAAACACTTTCAATGACCTTAAAGTGCCCACTATTTCAAGAAATTTGTTATCAGAGAGATTGTGTGCTCCATAGGGACGTGATCTTAAGGACAAGGCAATCAAATTATTTCCAAGCTCAATTTCCAATCATTCAATTCTTGGGGAAAGCGCATGAAACGCCATTCCATTCACTTTCAGGTATTTTGTGGATGTCTAGAAATTCATGGTAAAAGAGCTAGAGGCCTCACCATATTTATGAGATAGAATTCATCCACGGACCATCTTGTTACCTTTAGGATCATTGTAGAGGAGTTCCAGAATACTAAAACCAATCTTTTGTGTGATTTTTTTACTTTAGGAAATATTTTGACATAGTGCCCAGGAAAAACCTTTGGGATAGGTTGGAAGAGAAAAATGTTTCTTTTTAGGTTGAGGGATTTCACAATAAGTTTATATAAGAATGTTATGATGAACTTTAAGAACATTCAGGGCTGTTCGAAAGAAATTAATGCAATATTAGATTCAAGCAAGGTTGTCCCCTATCCCCTACCTTTTTTGGCATATATATTGACAAGTTAGAAGACTATTTGGAAGAAATAGATTGTGTCATTCCAACTTTGACTAGTATAGTCATCAATATTCTTCTTTATGCTGATGATATCATTCTTATGGTGAGTAGTTCCCATGATCTTGGAAAGCAACTAAGAATCCTCAAGTACTGTTTCTCCAATATGGGTATAATTGTTACTATTGACAAAACAAAAGTCATGACCATTAAATCCAATAAGATCACATATCATACTTTCGTATATAAGAACAACAACTTGGAGGAAGTTGCTTCATACAAATATCTTTGAATCAATATTCACCATAAACTCAATTGGAGTTATAGCATTGAGAAATGGAGGATGGAAAACTTATTATGGGCTTGAAAACAACTGTAAATCTATCGATCCTTAGATATCATATAATAAAAAAAATTCCCTTTAAGACTCTTTTTACTCTTGTTATTGTATATGGATGTGAATTTTTGGGATGCAGTATCTCTCTAGAGTCACGAAGAAACATAGAGCACATCCAAAAGAATTTTATAACCTATAATCTCAAAATTTAAGGGAATATGCTCTATCCTATTCTCCTCTTAAAGTCAAGTCTTTCCCCCATTGAGAGAAAAACTATGATTACATACCTATTTTATAAGAACAAGTTAAGTAACATGTAAGACAAGAGGGCTATGAAAATTGATTCAAACTCCATCCAAAACCACCTTCGACTCGAGGGGGGATGACATAATTATGTCGAGTCTTGGCTAACCCATTGGGGAATAATGGAAGAGATCATTTTGCAGAATAAGGATACTATTAAAAAATTTATTAAATCAAACTTTAAGGAGAAAAGGTGACATGATAAAGGTATTATAAGGAGGTAATAAACCTTAATCTTGATGATAAAAAAATATCTCTCCCTTTTGACAAGTGTAAAGAAAAAAATAATCATTGTTAAAATAAGAACAAATTCTCATGACTCCATAGTGAAGCTTGGGTTCGTAAATTACTAAAAATCCATTGGATGAAAGAGTGTGTCACTGTAAAAACACACTGTCAATTTCAAAAAAAAAATCACAGTACCAACCTAACATTTTAACTCAACAAGACTATGGTGATCTTAGAAAGCTTATCTTAATGTTTTTCTAGCACATTAGCAAAATTCTAAAGAATTAAAATAATCCATTAATTGATGAAGGTCCCATAGACCAGTAAATGTTAACTATCATCATTAATTAAATTCATTTAGAAAATCCCTGGATCGGGTGATGGTGCGGGCCACATGGCAACAAGAGGAGACGCACACAGGCCAGCGTGGTGGAGGCCATGTGACGGATCCGTGCCAAGCACAACCACCACCCCCATGCATTTAAACCATCCTACAACATCCGAGGTGCCATTAATCCTATTGCATTTCCTGTCTATGGTTGTCCTCTCGATGGACGATTTCATTGAAGGCACCATCAACCTTTGCATGTGGCTCGGCCGAACGAGAGCTCAAAACACTTATTTGAATCGAAACATCTTTTGTTCTTGTTCGTATTGGCTTATAAATGTTGTGGATTGCTTGTGAAGTTTTAATGGCCTGAAAAACTTCAAATTGAATTTCACAGTGCATGTGCAGAGTTCAACGAGAGTTAGGATTCCAGTTAACCAACGTTGAGTATGGAGTGAAAAAAGGTGTAGATTGCCCCCGAAACAGAGGATGAACAAGAAGGAAAGGATGTCGATATGGAAGTGGAAGGATCGAACTCCAATGGGCATGAAAAAGAGAAGGATACGGAAGGACACATGATGAAACTCATTGAAAAATTGCAAAAAGATGCCCAGTCTCACCGAGCTGATAGCCAAAAGCTCATGAAAATTAGGGATCGACAGGGTGAATTCAACTTAAAAATGTTGAAGAGCCTGGAAAGAATAGAAAAGAAATTGGAAAAAGAGAGTGACACAAGAAGATCAAGAAGTGTCAGAACCCCTGAGAGGAGAAGAATATCGAGGAGTGGTAGCAAACATTATCGTCTCTTCCCGAAGCATTCTAGCAAGGAGACACACAGTAGTTCAAGCCCGTCCCCTACCAGAAAACACCAAAAATCTAGAAGGGATGAATTGAAAGGGGAGATCAATAATATTAAATTGCCTACATTTGATGGTGAACATAAGAAGGAAGAAGATGCAAAAACATGGTTGTTGGGTATGAAGAAATACTTCCAACTGCAGAATTATTTCACCCATGCAAAAGGAAGAATTGCAATGTACCAGCTGAAAGGAAAATCATCCATGTGGTGGGATTAGTTGGTGTAGGTGAAACACATCAGCGAGAAAGAGGTCACGTGAAAGGAGTTTAAGAGGTATTTTGAGAAGAAATACCTGACCAAAAGATACTATGAAAGAAAGATGAAGGAGTTCTTTGAACTCAAGTTGGGCAGGATGACCATTGATGAATATGAATGAAGTTTTCTGGAACTACAGAAGTATGTTCCATTCATCAAAGATGAGGCTATCAAAATTCAAAGATATCTGAGTGGACTACCACCTTCCATGGGTGACAAGATTCAGTATGATGATCCTAAGACTATGGAAGAAACAATAAGAAGGGAGAAATGATTGTATGAATAACAAGGAGAAAGGCCTATCCTTTAGAAGGCTTGGAATGATCAGAAGAAGTTTAAGAAGGAACAGAGGCAGAAGGGAAACAAGCCTTCCTTTTTTAGAAATAGTCTTCAGGGACAGCCATCATTTAGAGAGTCGAGAATGACTGAAGAGGGAGCACAAAGACAGAGATAGATGCCCATTCAGTGTTGGGGCTATATAGGAAGCCACAAGTACAGAGATTGTCCCCATAAAAATGGTAAAGTGAGAACTATTCATATTGTTCAGCAAGCTAAAACAATGGAGGATATGGGCAACAAAATGCCAAGGATCTACATAGCCCTGGACAACAAGAAAGAATAATTTCAATTTCACATGATTGAAGTGGAAGGTATGATCAACAACCAACCAATTGATATTTTAATTGATTGAGGGGACAGCCATAGTTATATAAATCCTAGAATGGTGGAAAGTTTGCATTTAACAAGAAGTAAACATGAAAATTCTTGGCTAGTGAAGTTGGCCATAGCAACCAAAAGGAAGGTCAGTGAATTGGTTAAGTCATGTTCAATAGACATGAAAGGAATGAGCACTAAGGCTGAATTGAAAATTCTGCCTTTAGGCTCATACGATTGCTTAATTGGGATGGACTAGTTGGACCAGCACCATGCCCTTCTAGACTATCGTAAAAAGAGGTTTACATGCCTGAACGAAGAGGGAAATCAGGTAACAATCCAAGGAATTCCTAGAGCCATGGATGTTAGGGAAATCTCAGCCATGCAGCTAAAGAAATGTTACCGAAAGGGCTGTCAATTATTTGCATCTCGGGTGGAAGAAGCATCCTGAGATGTAGTCTCGAATCTAGAAGACCATGAGGTACTCAAAGAGTTCAAGGACGTATTTTAGGAGGTACCTAGACTACCTCCGAAGAGGGACATCAATTTTTCTATAAATTTGATGGCGGGAGCCATTCCAGTTTCGAAGGCTCCTTATAGAATGAGTACGCCAGAGCTGGAAGAGTTGCAATTGTAGCTCGAAGAGCTACTAAAGAAGGGATACATTCACCCCAGTGTGTCACCTTGGGGAGCCCCAATCCTATTCGTGAAGAAGAAAGATGGGACATTGAGGTTGTGCATTGATTTCCGACAGTTGAATAAGGTAACTGTCAAGAACAAGTATCCTCTACCAAGGATCGATGATCTTTTTGATCAGTTGAAGGATGCGAAAATATTTTCAAAAATATATCTCAGATGAGAATAAATGATGAGGACATTAGCAAGACTGCCTTTAGAACAAGGTACGTTCATTATGAGTTTGCAGTGGTGCGATTTGGATTGTCAAACACACCTGTTTTTTTCATGTGCTTAATGAATGGAGTGTTCAGAGATTATTTTGACAAGTTTGTCATAGACTTCCTGGATGATATCTTGGTGTATTCAAAGACAGAGGAAGAACATGACCAACACCTGAGAATGGTGTTACAGGTGTTGAGAGAACACCAACTGTATGCAAAACTGAGCAAGTGCTCATTTTATCAAAGGTAGATTCATTACTTGGGACACATTATATTTGAAGAAGGGATCGTTGTGGATCCTTAAAAGGTAGAGGCCATTCAATAATGGCCAGCATCAAGGAATGCGACAGAAGTTAGATGTTTTATGGGTCGGGCAAGCTACTATAGGAGGTTTATAGCCGAATTCTCAAAGATAGCTCATTCTATCACTTCCTTGCAAAGGAAGGAGAAGAAGTTCCAGTGGACTGAAGAATGTGAGAGCAGCTTCCAATGATTGAAACACCTGCTAACCAGTGCTCCAATCCTGAAGATTGTAGATCCAAATAAGGATTACATAGTGTGCATAGATGCATGTAAGGAAGGGTTGGGAGGAGTTCTCAGCCAAGAGGGATTTGTAGTTTGTTATGAGTCCAAAAAATTGAAGGAGCATGAGAGGAATAATGGCACTGACGATTTAGAGCTAGCAGCAATCATCTACGCCTTGAGGAAATGGAAACACTACCTCATGGGAAGGAGATTCGAGTTGAGAACATACCATAAAGGTCTGAAGTATTTATTTGATCAACCAATTTTGAATGCCAGGCAGATCAAATGGCTAGAGTTTCTATGCGAATATGACTTTGATATCAAGCATATCAAAAGGGAAACAAAATAAGGTGGTTGATGCACTCAGCAGAAAATTGTATGAAATACATGCTACAACCATTAGCATGTACAGGACTAAGATTAAAGACAGAATTTTGGAAGCTACAAATATTGATTTGCAGTACAGAGGTCTTGTAGCAAAGCTACAGCAGTGTGAGAGACCACAGACCAAGGAAATTTATAGCTTGGGAATTGATGGTTTAATTATGTATAAAAACAGAGTGTATGTACCCAATGTATGAGAATTCAAGCTGGAAATTCTAAAGGAGATGCATAACGTGGCTTATGCTGGTCATCCTGGATATCAGAAGACTATGGCAGTAGTCAAAAGCCATTATTTTTGGCTAGGTCTGAAGAAGGAAATCACTGAATACATCACCAAATGTATGGAGTGCCAGAAGGTTAAGGCTGAGCATAGGCATCCAGCAGGGTTGCTGCAGCCTTTACCCATTCCTGAATGGAAATGGTACGTGGTAACAATGGATTTTATCACAGGATTTCCCAGAACAAGCAAGCAACATGATTCAATCATGGTGGTGGTGGACAAGCTTACTAAAGCCGCCCATTTCATTCCACTGAAAACCACTCATAGGGAAGTAGATGTTGTTGATATATTTTTAAAAGAAGTTGCATGCTTGCACGGAATTCCTAAGACAATTATGACTGATAGGGACCCAAAATTGACTTCAAATTTTTGGAAAGGACTATTCAAAGGATTCAGAATGAATCTGAACTTTAGTATAGCGTATCATATTGAGTCTGATGGTCATACAGAGAGGGTGAACAGGGTAATAGAAGACATACTGAGAATGTATGTGATGGATAAACCATCAAGTGATGGATAAACCATCAAGGTGGGAAGACTACCTGCATTTGGTAGAATTCGCCTACAATAATGGGTATCATGCATCGTTGAAGATGAGCCCATTCAAAACACTTTATGGAAGAAAGTGAAACACTCCAGTGAGATGGGATAATTGAACTGACATAGCAGTAGTTGGGCCTGAGCTGCTCAAAGTGATGGAAGATCAAATGATAAAAATTAAACAGAATCCAAAAGCTGCCCAGGACAGGCAGAAAATTTGCGTTGATAGTAACAAAAACCAAAGAGAATTCAAAGTGGATGACCATGTTTTCCTGAAAGTGAAAACTAATAGAAGTTCACTGAGGTTGGGAAGTTTCTTCTAGAGGGTGTCCAACACAATCTTCGAGCTCTGAGACTTCTTGATCCGACCTGTTGTCGAGACCCAGAGAGGGAGGTTAGCCCCGACGGACTGTGCTTGTGAAGGTGTATACTTCCAGGAAGAACAGACATGTGGGGAATGAGAGTCTGGTAGTAGTGGGTGTAAGATGGCATCTTGGGAAGAATCCTTCCAAATTTTCTATGTTGTTTTCCCTGTAACCTCAGCCTAGCCTAGGATTCCTTGCCTTGGAGTGGAGCTTAGTCCTAGCTCGGGGGTGACCCACTGTTGAGCTAATGAGCAATGCAGTCTAAGGCTGGGAGGTTCATGGAAGGCCTACACTTGGTTGGTGGATTCTACCACTGTTAAAAGATACGTATCTGATTATGCTTTAATCATGTTTGGCATGATTGTGCTGCTTATTTGATCATGAATTCTGTTGTGTATATGAATTAATATGAAATGCTATTGATTGTTAATTATAGTAGTAAATAATATGTTTTACTCTGAGCTTAAATGTGTTTAACTTGTTTTAAATGCATGTGATTAATTATTAGTGAGAATGTTGTTATTTCACATAGTAACACCTACAAAGTGGTGTTAAAGATTTCTTTTAATAGCGTTTAAGCCTTGGTGGCTAGAAAAGGTCCGCTACAGTTCCCCTTTTTGGATTGGGTTTCTTTGATGAAGCTTCACAATGTGAAGGCTCAAAATGTGGTGTAGGAGCAATTTTAAAGTGTCCAGAGTTGGGCTTGTCTTAAATTAAATTGTGGTCCCGAAACTAATACCAGGGATGAACTATTAACACTTTGTAGCATCTTGTTATTTGCTCACTATAAAAAGATTAAAAGTTTACAATTGGTTTGACTCGAAGGTAATAATTAAGTGTTTTTCTTACTCACTAAAGCCTTGGATGTTAAAAATTCTACATTTGAGCATGCTCTACAGCTGGAAGGTGTGATATGTTATGGAAAAGGAATATGCCTTTTAAAAAATTGAAAATTGTATAACTAAAATTTTTTACTCCTTTGAAAGAGTAAAAATCTGAAGTATATGCTCTTTTTGTAAAAAACCACATTTAAAGGATGGCTTAGTTGTTTTTACTATTTTGATAATATCCTACTTAACAAGTTTTCACTATGCAAGAGATATAGAATTATATTTACTAATACAAGTTTCTTTTTCTATTTGAAAAAATAAAATAAAATTCAACAATAATAATAATTTATATATAAACTAAATTCCCAAATATTTTCTGTCAAGAACCAGCCATTTGACTAGTAACTCCTATGGATTTGAACTTGTGACCTTTTAGGAGGAAACACATGTTCTTAGCCATTAGGCCCACTCAAGTTGTAATAATAATAGTTGGAAAGTAACATTAAAAATAAAAACTATATTCACGTATATTTTCGGTGATCATTCCTCGCTAATGACATTTCTTCATAGAATCCCATTTTTCCAAAAATGAGTTGTACTTCTCATTGTGACGTACTCTTGCAGGTTGGAGTTTCACTTCTTTGAGCACATGAGATGTTTGAACAAGACAGCCCATCAAAGCATGTTTCCTCCCATCGTATTTGTTGACCTGTATCTTTACTAATTGAAAATTAGGAAGTGGATAGGTGAAAGATGGTGGCATTTAATTTCCCTTAGGCTCCTTCTATGTCACAGAGAAAAAATGGTTTATATATCGTGACATGGGTTGTGACATAAACAAAGAGATATTCAATGATGATGATGAAAGGAATAGTAGCAAAGTTATGATAGGTGTTATTCTCTTACCAAAATCAGTTCCCCGTGCGAGTGGAAACGCTCAAGATTAGCAAGTCTCGAGAGTAGGTTGAGCAGAGGAACTGCAATCCTTTTTTCTCTTGGAAACACAACTTCAATATCAATGAAAAACACTTTCAATGACCTTAAAGTGCCCACTATTTCAAGAAATCTGTTATTAGAGAGATTGTGTGCTCCATAGGGACATGATCTTAAGAACAAGGCAATCAAATTATTTCCAATCTCAATTTCTAATCATTCAATTCTTGGGGAAAGCTCATGAAACACCATTCTATTCACTTTTAGGTCTTTTGCGTATGTCTAGAAATTCATGGTAAAAGAGCTAAAGGCCTCACCATATTTATGAGATAGAATTCATCTGCGAACCATCTTTTTACCTTTAGGATCATTGTAGAGGAGTTCCAGAATACTAAAACCAATCTTTTGTGTGTTTTTTTTACTTTAGGAAATATTTTGACATAGTGCCCAGGAGAAACCTTTGGGATAGGTTGGAAGAGATAAATGTTTCTTTCAGGATGAGGGATTCTGCAATAAGTTTATATAAGAATGTTATGCCAAACTTTAATAACATTCAGGGCTGGTCGAAAGAAATTAATGCAATATTAGATTAAAGCAATGTTGTCCCCTATCCCCTACCTTTTTTGGCATATATATTGACAAGTTAGAAGGCTATTTGGAAGAAATAGATTGTGTCATCCCAACTTTGACTAGTATAGTCATCAATATTCTTCTTTATGCTGATGATATCATTCTTATGGTGAGTAGGTCCCACGATCTTGGAAAGAAACTAAGAATCCTCAAGTATGTTTTCTCCAATATGGGTATAATTGTTACTATTGACGAAACAAAAGTCATGACCATTAAATCCAATAAGATCACACATGATACTTTCGTATATAAGAACAACAACTTGGAGGAAGTTTCTTCATACAAATATCTTGGAATCAATATTTACCATAAACTCAAATGGAATTATAGCATTGAGAAATGGAGGATGGAAAGCTTATTATGGGCTTGAAAACAATTGTAAATCAATCGATCCTTGGATATCATATCAGAAAAAAACTTCTCTTTAAGACTCTTTTTGCTCTTGTTGTTGTATATGGATGTGAATTTTTGGGATGCAATATCTCTCTAGAGTCATGAAGAAAGATAGAGCACATCCAAAAGAATTTTATAACCTATAATCTCAAAATTAAAGGCAATATGCCCTATCCTATTCTCCTCTTAAAGTCAAGTCTTTCCCCCATTGAGAGAAAAACTATGATTACATACCTATTTTATAAGAACAAGTTAAGTAACATGGAAGACAAGAGACTTACTAAAACTGATTCGAACTCCATCCAAAACCACCTTCGAATTGAGGAGGGATGACATAAATATGCCAAGTCTTGGGTAACCCATTGGGGAATAATGGAAGAGATCATTTTGCAGAATAAGGATAATACTAAAAAAATTATTAAATCAAACTTTAAGGAGTAAAGGTGGCCTGATAAAGGTATTATAAGGAGGTAATCAACCCTAATCTTGATGATAAAAAAATATCTCTCCCTTTTGACAAGTGTAAAGAAAAAAATAAGCATTGTTAAAATAAGAACAAATTCTCAAGATTCCATAGTGAAACTTGGGTTCATAAGTTACTAAAAAGCCATGGGATGAAAGAGTGTGTCATCGTAAAATCACACTGTCAATTTCAAAAAAAAAATCACAGTACCAACCTAACATTTTAACTCAACAAAACTATGGTGATCTTAGAAAGCTTATCTTAATGTTTTTCCAGCACATTAGAAAAATTCTAAAGAATTAAAATAATCCATTAACTGATCAAGGTCCCATAGACCAGTAAATGTTAACTATCATCATTAATTAAATTTATTTAGACAATCCCCGGATCGGGTGATGGTGCAGGCCACATGGAAACAAGAGGAGGCACACATAGGCCAGCATGGAGGAGGCCATGTGATGGATCCATGCCAAGCACAACTGCCACCCCCATGCATTTAAACCATCCTACGACATCTGAGGCACCATTAATCCTGGTGCGTTACCCATCTATGGTTGTCCTCTCGATGGACGATTTCATTGAAGGTGTTGTCAACCTTTGCATGTGGCTCAGCCTTCATCTCCTCCAGCCAAGCAGATATGGTTCATTCTAGCTTCCTTCTTCCTTGGCGCTCTCCTGCTGTGCTTCAGACCCCTCATACCAACTCCTTGGCGCTCTCCAGCAACTGGCTCTTCTCCAGGATTTTCCACTCACCTGGGGCTTCTCTCCGAGCCCAACCATTTCCCCTGAGTGGACATTATGCTTAGGTAAAGAGGCAGACCAAGAAGGGGCTTTCCCCAGACTCCATCCCGACCACGAGCGCTTGTACCTCGCCCTGGTTCCCATTTCAGCATCAGAGGCCTATCACCCTCCCAATCTTCTATTTCCTTGCACTCCTCACACTCATCGCACTCTTCCCAACTTGAAATTGAACCATTCGTCACTTCTTCTCAGCTTGAAGGTTTGGTTCTTATGCACATCTCATTTGGCTTACCCTCAGAGCCCTTCCTGGATGGAGCCTCCACTTCTCGGGCACCCCCACTTCCCTTGGCCAAGGCCCTTTTGTTGGCTTCAGAAGCCTTCCGCAGTCACCCATGCTTGGAGGCATCACCATTTCCACAGTTTATCTTCGACTCCATCCCAGACCAGCAGATGCAGGACAACATGGACATTCTTTACGGGCTGGTTTTTGAGATCCGACAAGGCATGGATGATATACAATTCCGACTGCAGTAGCTGGATGGGAATGCCTCTGTACTCCTCCACATCCTCTCCACCTTCCAGGGAGTAGCAGCGCAACCCGAGCACGCCCCAACGGAAATTTTTGGTAGGGAAAACAGGAGCTTCCAGTGGAGGGTGGCGATTTGGGGCAATACATGCACGTGGATGGGGAGGTTGCAACAATAGTGGATAATGCGGATGCTGACGCGCAGATGGAATGGCGAGGAACACCTGTCGAAGAAGAGCTCTGGAACATGGCTGCCAAGGCCATCTGGCCAGAATATAAGCCAAATGTATAATCCTTATGGAGAATCTAGTTATGTTTTAGTTTATTGCTATCAGTTATGTTTACAGTTTTATTAGTTTGATAGACAGGTAGACCATAACACTGGCTGGCTGAACTGGTTTCCCCCTTAGGGCAGTTCAGTTACTATAACTTGACAATTCTAACTATTCTGCAACTCTCGTTTTGTTTTTTGGAGGCTCTTTATACGTTAATGAAATACTCTTACTTACAAAAAAAAAATTCATTTAAAAAATAGTATTCTTATTACATAAAAATAATTTATGTATATATAGTATATTATCTTTCATCCATTTAAACAATATTCTGATTGTATCCCATTGAAAATTAATAATAATAATAATAAATATAGTATGTTATCTTTCATTCCTCCCAACATTTGATGAAAAAGTAGCATTTTCCATAAACAAAGTTTTGAAAATACAAAATTAATATTGTAGCCATCCAAAATCCGAAAAAAGATAATAACAATATATCGTGCTAACGTAAACGTACATCCATATTGAGGAAAGAAATAATACCAATAGTTTGGAACGTAATATTAAAAAAAAAAGAAGATATATTCATATATGTTTTCAGTGATCATTCCTGGCTGATGACATTTCTTCAGAGACTCCCATTTTTCCAAAAATGAGCTGTACTGCTCATTGTCACGTCCTCTTGCAGGTTCGAGTTTCACTTCTTTGAGCGCAGGAGCTATTTGAACAATACAGCCCAGCAAACCCAGTTCCCTCTCATCGTATTTGTTGACCTGTATCTTTACTAATTGAAGATTAGCAAGTGGATAGGTGAAAGATGGTGGCATGGGATTTCCCTCAGGCTCCTTCTGCGTCACAGAGAAAAAATGCTTTATATATCGCGACATGGGCTGTTACATAAACAAAGAGATATTCAGAACAGTAGCAAAGTTACGATAGGTGTTATTCTCTTAACAAAATCAGGTCCCCGTGCAGGCGGAAACGCTCAAGATTAGGAAGTCTCGAGAGCAGCGTGAGCAGAGGAACTGCAATCCTTTTGGCCCCTGGAAATGCAACTCCAAGATTGATGGAAAGCACTTTCAATGACCTTAACGCGCCCACTATTTCAAGGAATCTGTTATCGGAGAGATTGTGTGCTCGATAGGGACATGATCTTAACGATAAGGCAATCAAATTATTTCCAGGCTCAATTTTCAGCTGTTCAATTATTGGGGAAAGCTCATGAAACGCCATTCCATTCACTATCAGGTCTTTTGTGGATGTCTTCAGAGTTTTAAGCTGAGGGCAATTCACTGTCAATCCTTGTGCCCTATGAGCATGTATAATTAAATCTGTAACGTTGAGCGCGGAGATGACAGGCCTCGCGGATAACGTTGAGCGCGGAGATGACAGGCCAACACTGAAATGCAGTAACGTAAAATTACGAAGAAGAGGGCATTGTAAAATAAAGCGGGCTAAAGAGTCGTCTGTCATTTCGGCGTCGATAAAGTTGCACCTAGTGGTGGTGGTAATCCGCCGAAATCGGTTGGAATAGTGGTGGTAATACAACGGTAGAGTGTCAGCTTAGTGAGACGACTACAGGAGAACAAGACGTTGCCTGAATTTTTTAGAACAAGACGTTCCACATTCTTCCTGGCAACGCACTGCACCCATTCCGATATGCTTTGGCTTGTAAACTGCCACGGGCTGCGAATGGAAGGGGGAGTCCGCGTACCAGCAACGTCACTGGAGAGAGAAAAGCCCTTCAGATCCGACGAATGCATCTGCAATATCTTGGATATTCTATCTTCCACTGCTGCAATTGAGAGGGGATCCGGTGTGGGAGGCAACAGACTGATAGATGTGAGAAGATGCAGAGAGAGGACGAGTATAGGTATTTCTGTGTAAAGGAATCTCCATCGTTTAGAGAGGACGGAGCATTTGATTGCATCTCGGATGGGAAGTAAAGAGAGGATGAAGCAAAGAAGGCTAGTGATAGATTGCAGTGCATAGATTGCAGTGCAGACAATCTATCCAGAGCCATACCCATCACTATAAAAATTGCGCGCCAAAGGCTGATCTTCGCTCTCAAAGAGAGAGTATAGGACGACTGGAATGAGCTAGTCTTGAAATGATATGGGAGGCTAGTGAATAGAAAAAAAGCGAACAAACCATCTAATTTGAATGTGGTAAGGATTGAAGCACATATTTATAAGCTTTCAAACCATTGCTATAGGCTGGACAAAAAATTGGTGTATTAGGATAATTAAATTTTATTTTTTAAAATTGGTGATTGATAAGTAAGTCTATTGCATTTTAATCGGGTGGGTGGTTTAAGGTTTGTTTTTTTTTTGAGTAATTGCGAGGTGGGTAGTTTAAGGTTTTTATATATATATATATATATATATATATTTTAAGGAATTTTTTTGGTATAATAAGTGGATACATTTGTTAGTTAATAAATGGACAAATTCAATTTTTATACTTAATAAGTGGATAAATTGAAATCTGGTGATTGATAAGTAAGTCTATTGCATTTTAATCGGGTGGGTGGTTTAAGGTTTGTTTTTTTCGAGTAATCGGGGTGGGTGGTTTAAGGTTTGTTTTTTTCTAGGATTGATACATTTTTTTTAGGATTTTTTTTGGTATAATAAGTGGATACATTTGTTACTTAATAAATGGACAAATTCAATTTTTATACTTAATAAGTGGATAAATTTAAATGTGGTGATTGATAAGTAAGTCTATTGGATTTTAATAGAGTAAGTTGTTCTAGGTTTGTAGTATTCTATAATTATACTCCATTTAATTGGGTGGGTTGTTGATGGTTTGTTGTTTTCTAGGACTGGTTCCTACTTTTTTATGAGTCTTGTTGATCATAATATTTATAATTGGTGTATTATGATAATTATATTTTACAGTTTTTTAACTATGGTGATTGATAAATAAGTATCCCGATTAAATTAGGTGGATTGTTAAAGGTTTGTAGTTTTCTATAAGTATATCGGATTTTAATTGGGGTTGGTTGTTCAAACATCAACAAATTGGTGTATGAGACCCCCTTGTTTGCTAAAGTATACATAGGTATAGATACCCTACCCATCTCTAGGTTTGAACATGTTATCTCATAGAAGGAAACACATGTTCTTAACCATTAGGCCCACTCAGGTTGTATCAAATGGAAAATTTCAACTCTTATACTTAATAAGTGGACAAGTTCAATTGATTTTAGTTAATTTTTTAGGTCTTTGTTTTCTAAATTGGAATTATAAATTTTTTCAATGTTCCTATTAAATATGAGAAGCTTTTTTATGAAAAAAAGGTTTAGTTTTTCTACTTATTAAAAGGGGCAACATGCATGGGGGATTATCATTAATAGAAAAAAAGAAAATAGATTATGCATGGAGAATAAGGATGAAATGGAACAATGAATTAGAGACCTTATCTAATTGAGTCAATGTTTTGCAAAAGTCTCCTTGTTCCAAGTATAGAGATTACTGAGATTATTTCTTATTGGTGAAGAATCACTCTTTCACAAGTGCCCAACATGCATCCTATAATTGAGATTGAGTTAAGTCAGCTTCCTAGAACACCTCCTAGCACTCCCTTCCCATAATGCGAATTAATGAGCACTACAAGAGTTCTCTTAGAAATTGAATGTGGGTGAAAATATGTAGGTGGTTCTAGAAGCATATTTTGATGTGAATCATTGCTCCAATCTCAACCTCTATATAATAGAGGCATTTAATTTTGGTGATGCCCTCGTTAGTGAAACCTTGGTAAGATTTTGGAGGTTTTATAAGGTATTCCCTTTCTTCTAGCACTCACCCTTCCTCTCTACCAAAACGGGGCATTTCCATTGTCAACAT
>CBVK0101753028.1:0-13200 GCA_900067695.1 Picea abies | reverse complement strand
TTGTAAATGGAAGTGAATGGATAGGCTGCTATGCTAATTCCAATATATATCAATATTGATGGAATCCTTATCTCCAGAACTGATGAGGCCTCCCAAAACCGAGTTAATAAACAAATTAAATTCCTTGGAGAATGAATAACAGTCAGCATAATGATTATCCTATAGAATTATAGGACCCTAACATCCATAAAAGAATACACAGTGGATCAATGTCATGAATAAGACCGTAGCCATGACATAGTAAAATGTGAATCTAAGTCATGAAATCAATCATAGCCACCGGAAAATACAATGTGGATCTATGTCACGAACATAATCATAGCCACCAAAAAATACAATGTGGATCTATTACACAACATAAAGATGTCAGGAAGACAATGAGCACTGAGGAGAGTGCCCCCGACGTCTTGAAAGTACTCATAGATAAGTGATATACTCCATTGGAACTTGGGAGGGGATGTTATAAAGGAACAATGTGTCCCCATATCCAAGGTCTTCGTCCCAAACCCCAATGGTATGGATCTACACATGCAAATAGATGAGTTGTTGTCGAGCATGGTAGAAACCATCTGATTACCGATCATTGATGTATATCATTAACAAATGCGAGGGGACCCACTGATGATGAAGATGGACCCCAGGGTACCTAGTACAATATAGAGAGTGTGAATAGATGAGTTGGTGTTGAACACTCATAGAATCAATCAATCAGGAGTCAATGATGTAAACCCATTGTAGATCATGAGGAGGCATGTCACTCAGGACTACAAGCTCCAAGGTACTAGCTAGTTTCTAGATCCCTATCCTAGATAATCTGTTGAAGTCGATAGGAATAGATCCATCAAAGGAGGGCCTTGAAGTATCCCCCATCAATGGACATGAAACATACACCAAGAGATGATGTGAAGAGAGAGAATCACTAAGTACAACTGACACAGGGATGGCCGACTCTGAAAGTCAACAAAACAACAAATGGTCGAATCAGGCTTAAAATTCCTTTGAAAATATAGCACGACACAATGGTGACTTGGAAGAAAGACACAAGAGTTGTATGAATACAGTGCAACAACGTAGTTGGCATTTAAGCACTCTCCATGATGACTGGAAGAGTAACCGGTCATAGGAATATATCTGACTCATATTACTGGGAAGACTCCTAGGAAAGATAAACCCAACTATATGATGAGGACTCAAATAGGTGCCATGTTCAAGGGTGACTCGACTGATGCTTCCATTTTGAGAATAAACCAATGGCGAAAAACCACCACTCTTTTTTTTTTTTTTTTTTTTTTTTNNNTTTTTTTTTTTTTTTTTTTTTTATCTCCTTCACAATTTAATGAGCACGAAAGATTGATGCAAGTATGCTTGGTCTCCTTAATTGTTTAACGAGCACAAAATAATGATGCAATTAATATCAGTACCTTTTTCATGTCCTTTTATGAGTTCAAAAAAGAGATAAAATTATACTTGGTGGGAGAGAACAAGTGGCTTAACAACATGCTCCTATGTTCCAAGAGTATGGAACCGACCTAAGCTATGAGGAATGAAAATAGTACTAGCAAGTGACATCCACTCTTACCATTTTCTCTCTCCCTGGGTAGGTGGGTGAAAAAATGAGGCCAAATAATGCAAGAGGTGGATGGTCAAGACTACTGCATAGCGGTAAGCGAGATATGGAAAAAAAGCAACGCAATGGCGAGAAGAATGACACGAGCAAAAATGCATAGGTGACCATGAAGCAACAAGAAAAATGTTTGGGAAACCCCATGGGAGATAGCTAGAATATAGACGAAGAGAAGAAAATGAGGCTCAATCTTCAAGTCATGGTGGGGCTAAAGGAGGGCTCCTGGGCCTACGAAAAAATGCAGCATGGGAACCAAATGGAAATCCATGTGATAACTAGTGAGCCCATGATGGGTAGGAACTATCGAACCAATTACAACGTGCAAAAGGAGTGGCTAGTGTCGCAACCCATCGGGTTCGAACCTAAGGCATAATCTTGGTAGTATGAACGATTAATAATGCAAAGCGGGAAATGCAAGG
Organism: Picea abies; assembly: GCA_900067695.1. Classification (NCBI taxonomy): domain Eukaryota; kingdom Viridiplantae; phylum Streptophyta; class Pinopsida; order Pinales; family Pinaceae; genus Picea; species Picea abies. The sequence goes on along the minus strand of CBVK0101753028.1, from coordinate 11,157 downwards.
AAAAACCTATCCCTATATGCCAGTTTAGGAAACATGTACCTCAAGTTTAGTGGATGTTGTAATCTTCATAAAAAAATTCCCCTTAATCATGTCAACGCATGTAAGCTAGATTCTGAGGTCAAAACACATAGTGAAATCTCAAAAAGGAAAATATTTTTGGATTTTTTGGATATGAGAAAGATAAAAAAAATCACTCACACCACACGCCTATGTACAAGGCACTACGCATATTGATTCTTTACAACAAGTAGAACCCATTTCTAGGCTCAGGCCAAGGATCTTTTCCTTTAACAATGAACTGATGAGCCATTGTCAGCATCGGATGGCTCACCATGCTGGGGCCCTCCCACAGGGGATTGAATTTCCATATACAAAGATAATCATTGTGAGTAGTCTTGTGAGCTAGGAAATCTCCTTGATGGGATCCATCAAGACGTGAAGGAAGCACGAAACGTGAATCTTCAATGGAAGTGGTCGTCGATAATTCGATAGAAAGTTCTAAAAAAGAAGTCCAAGGATGAAAAAGGGTAAATACTGGGAGGTCTACTGGATGTCCTAGTCAATTCCCCTAGTCTCGGATCAAGAATCATCATGTCAACTCTCATCAGTTCCAAACTAGGGAGGATGGATTCTCAATGATTCTCACCTTCCCTGGGCTTTTCAACGAAATCCATGACTTCCAGGATGGTCTCTTCTGAAGGAAACTCAAATTCTAGGAGGTCATGTGAATGTGAAGAGTCAACAAACCATATGGGTGGAGTAGGTGAATCACAATCCATATGAGGATGGAGTTGTTGACTAGTAGAAATGGATGTTGATGGGATTGTCAGATCGACAATTTCAATTGTGGTGAGTAGCATGGACGCTCCATATGGTTCAAGATCCTCAGAACGAGGAAACACCCAAGGATAAACAGACCTAATGGATCCACTGGTATATGACGAAATCATGTTGATACAAGCGATATGGGCATTGGGAGACAATGGGGGAAGGGGAAATATTCCCATCGATGAAGGATCTTTGAACATCCCCACACCAACATTCATGAAATTCTGTGTGGTATCACCGAAAAAGGGTACATTTGACCCCGCATTGGATCCAAGGTCTCGGGTGTAGAGCGTGAGCTGATCAATCGTAACGATTTTCCCTTGGTGAAGGAAGCATAATACCCTAAATACCAATGAGACAATTGTAGTCATGTCATAGAACGAAGTACACCCGAGTAACATATTGTACTCAAGAGGTGCATCGACAACCTCAGCATCAACATAGATAGTCTTACCACCTAACTCGATGGGTAAGGAAGTGATTATTGCATGGGGTTAGAAGATGTGTCCATCGAAAGATTTCAACAATGTTGCAGGCGTGTTGAGATTAGGAGAGCCAATGGCCTTCCAACAAAAAATATACATGATGCAAGTCGAGGACCGAGGCTACTTCATCAACCAATGTTCTGAAGATGTTTTTAACCATCGTTCGCACTTTGATTTGGAAGGATACTTAATTGGAGATCCTATGTGTAACTTGAGAATATTTAAAGGTCATCAAACTTGACTCCAAGGGATCAACCTCGCCTATGGAAGATAGTAAGGATTTACCCTACGTAGGGAAGCTTTGGAGAACTTCAAACACTGACATGGCACAAGGTTTCTAGGCCAATTCTTCCACAATAATGTATTTATGGGCATCCCGTGTGTTGGGATTGTGTATCATGCATTGAAGAATGCCCTTTGGGGGGTGAAGCGGTGTGTCAAAAGATGGTTTCTCTATCTACAGAGGGCCACCATGCTAGGAAAAAGATTTTGCTTTTGGTCCAACATGATAAGGCTCAAGAATGTCATAGTTCTTGGCTCGTGTTTACAAATTGATAGTGTGGTCACACATGTATACATAAGCATTCAAGGAATACCCCTCATAGTGAGGGGTACCTACCAAGCCCCATTGCGAAGGGGAAGGATTTATGGAAACCATGCTTTGAGGTTAACAGGGGAAAGGATGGGTTAAGACAGTAGGTTGTTGGGGGCATGTTGTTGTGCCCAAAATATATGGACTTCATCCTTTAGAGGGCACTAGTGAGTATGGTGTTTGTTCCCACAAATGGTGCAGGGAAAAGGACTCTTCCTTTCCTCCTTAGTGCCTCCCTCCTGGGTGTTTTGGGTGGAGGTAGTCCCTTTCTCAGTATTGGAATTTTTCTTTTTGTTCCTCTTTTCCTTTCCTTCGAGTTGCTAAGGACTCTTTGGTTGAGTGTACTGCACCAAATTGACCTTGGAGATCTGAGTAGGGACCAAAATAGTTTGAGCACTAGTACTAGAAGCTGATGGGTGAGTCTTAATGGACATTTTATCCATCTGAGCAACTAACTGGTTCAGAGAGGTGTGAGAAACAAAATCGACCACACCATCGACATGGGGTCCTGGGTTTGGCTTCCTTGGATCTGTCGACAACATAGGATAATTTGGGATGATATCATAAAGTGTACCCAATTGTGGATAGATCAAGTCCAAGTGTTGGACGCGAAAAATGGCCTGCTCCTCGGTGGTCCCCCCGACAATAGTTGGATCTTTGGAAATGGGTAGTAGGAGGGACTTGGTAAACCACTCCATAAGGAGTTTGTATGGAATATGAGTCTTAATCATCCTACGTATTCATTTCCACTCATGTATATGATCATAAATGTGAGTGGCATTATCTTAACGCAACAAATTCAAGAGCATCATTCCTATCTCATACCGAATGGGAAATCGGTAATACGTTAAGAACACCATGGCCAAGTCGTTGAAGATTTTAAAGGAACCACCTTTTAATTCAATGTACCATTTGGTGTAATCTTAGATCAGGAATCTATGGAAAATACGCAGCCTCACACTGTCATCCATCAACGAGTTGGATGAGCATCGCAAATGGTATGTCATTATGTGTGTGGAGGGGTCCTCTCCCAACTTTCCGTTGAATTTTTGAATATCTGAAGAAGGTAGCTTCGAAGACATGGTTGGTCATGATAGGTCGTGGAAAATAGGGTCATCTGTTAACCATGAAAAATTTGGTAGATCCAATGTTGCAAGGAAAGGTAATGGTGCAAATGAATACTAGGAGGGAGGTGAAGTATTTGTTGTCTGAGATGGACCTTGTGGTCCCCCTATATTGGTAATAATGGAGGGTTGGGGAGCTTCTGAAGAGTTAGTGCCCCCAGGAATGGTGGTACTCCAAGGAGCATGATTTCTCCCAGGACCAAACATGCCCCCATGGGTAAATGTGGACCCTCTAGGAAAAATATTCCCAAAGTTAGTCCCAGGGAAGAAACCCCCAGGACCTTATGTGTTAACAAAGGGAAAATATCCCCAAGGTGAAAATTTTCCCCAAAGTAATGTGCCCCTAGGGAAGGGTGTTCTTACCTAAGGAAATTTAAAGCCTCTAGAGGTATTGTTGCCCCTAGCCTGACTAGGGACAACCCCAAAACCACTAGGGATGTTCCATCCAAAAGGTGAACTAGCATTGGGTGATACCATGCCGCTCATAGGAATGGTGGAGGTGAAAAGTTCCACTCCCCATGATGAAACCAAGGCTCAACCCCCCACCAGAATAAAATCCAAAGGTGGGAATTGGGATAGATAGGATGGGTGTAGAAATTCTCAGTAAACTAAGGGATGGAAATGATGACACAATCAATGTCCCCTAGATCAAGGGACCTATATAAAATGGTATGGATGGTGTAGATCCAATGGAGCTAAGGGGTGGTAACATGGACATCACCAGGATATCTCCTAGAATATTTACCCCAGTCCCACTTGATGATGGGCTCATAAGATTAGCTACACTAGATGAAACACTCGGTCCTGACATGGTGGGAGGATGACTAAACAAATAGAAAGCCTCACTAAAAATTCACCTTACTTGGACAAGTATAGGGGCGTCTAGCTCAGTCAAAGGAGGATTGAAATGTCATGGAGGATGTTCTTCAACTACTTCTACTTCAACAAAACTAGTCTCGTCAAACCAAAGTTGAGGCCCTTCAAATTCTTCGTCTCCTATCTCACGTCGCTTTAGAGGCAGTTGCTCCTCCATGATTGGTTCAAGTCCTTGTAATCAATGGGACTGGCACGGTAATTCAACCATGGTGAATAAACTATGTTACTATCAAACATAAATCAACCTATGTTTGACCTAGACTCAAACTCAAAGAGCACACCCTTAATCAAATCTAGGAAAACAACAAGCAAACCAATCAATGGATCAGGAGTCTCCCAAAAAACAACCCTAAGGAAAGATGAAGTCCCCACAATATTGACTAGTGAAGTTATGAGGATCAGTTACGATGATCTACACGAAACAACCCCAACCGATGAAAATACCATTTATTAAGGCCAACACCCTCCGAGGGAATTGAGACCATGAACGAACGTTTGCCCCAGGTACTATAGGGATGTCCCACCTGTAGTCACCTCTATGGTTACCTAGCAAAGGTCAATAAGGTTACCACCTTACAATCAATGAATGGGTGAATAGTCGTAGGTCCGACCGCATGTAAGGGTAGGGTAACCAAGCCTAAATCTCTGAAGGTGTTAACTGGTGGAACTCCTATATATGTAGCAGTCGAAGCAGTACAACAAACACCAAAATAGGCAAAGAGGGGTAATCTCTTTACTTGCCTCGATGCGACCTCATTATTGACTCATGTGTTAGAGGAGCTTCTTGACACAATGGTTGCAAGAATAGGTTGATCTCTCTTTAATGAATCTAGGTTTTGTTTTGTCGCCTTGGAGAGTTTACTCTCCAATCCTATTCCAAAGCCCCAAGCCTATCTAAAGTTGGTTTACTATAAAAAGAAAAATGTCTAATTGATTTTAGATTATGCGCTTCTTTTTAGTGGTTGTTTTTTAGGTCCAAAGGTAGTGGATGAAAATTTAATCATGTGAGGACTCTTGACCCAACCAAGCAATGAAAATATGCTAATGAAAACTCGTTTTATTTAATGAAATATAGCTATGGGAAGGAAAGAGACTCATATTTTTCGTTGCCAATTTCATAAATAAGACCTCACACACACAAAGCAACCAACAAACAAATCAGATCTGAAACCAACCAATTCTTCTAATGCACTTGTACACTAATGCTTCAAAATCAAACCTAGCATGCAACAAGTATTTTTGTCTTTTTGATGTTTTTCCAGTTGAAATGTAACAAATCCTGATCTAAACAAGAACAAAAAAATGCAAAAAGAAACCAACAACAAACAACAAGCACAAGGTTGTAGGATATTGGGAATGAGGTCGGAATGAGGTCGGATCAGCCCACTCCAATGTCACTATGGAAATCACACCCAAAACTCACCTAGGAGGGGTATATCTAGTGATGAGAAATGGTCATACAAGGATAAGTAAAAAAAACAATGACAAGAACACTAGATCTCTTCAGGCTTGTTGGATTCACATCCCAAATTCACTAGAATTCTCAGACAGATAGGGAAACTATCCAAGGATAAAAAGAAATCCACACAAATGCACTCAAGAAAACTTTGAAATCACTCTATGTGACAATCAAATCGTCAAACTGAGACTAAACCAGGTAAGAAAAGACCACTAGAGAACACTCTAGATTAGAGGACAAACCTACAACCAAAGGCTATGGTTTGGATCTTCAATTCTGCAATTGTTTACACAATCATGTTGGGTATGTGTTATATGGGTTTTCGTGCCCATTTTTGGGAGGTTTTTCGACACATGGTTTTTTCACCGATGGTTTTCTATTTCCAATTAAGGAATTAGGATTGTTGACTAATCTAGGTCCTTGGATTAGGGTTTTGGATGCCATTGGCTCTTATATGTATATTGTATTGTAAATAATGTATGATGTGAATGAATATAGAATATGTTTTGGTTTTCCCAGTTTGGGTTTCCAGGGGAAAAATCTTTGTGTAATGTGTGTATTTTCCATTGTATCTTTTATGTTGTTTTATTGAAAATTTGTTTGCAGTAAAATATTGTACAAGGTTAAAATCTACACTTCCCTCTCCCTCTACCACTCTCTCCCTCCCTCCCTCCCTCCCTCCCTCTATACCCCCTTTCTCTCCTCCCCTTCTCTCTCTCACTCTCACTCGCTCTTTCTATGCACCTCTCTCTCTCCCCCTCTCTATCACTCTCTCCCTCTCCCTCTCTACCCCACTCTTTTCCCTCTCGCTCCCTCCCTACACCTCTCACTCTCTCTCACTCTTTTGGGTAATTCTACACTTGTGTGCATCCTTATTAACATCGGGGGGTTGAATACCCAAGGTTCATCCAGAGTTAACCAACAAAACCCCCAAGGAATCGACATATCAATCCTCATCCAAAGACTGAATAAGGTCTCATCTGAGAGACCATGAGAATCACAAAGACAATATGGTCTTATGTTGGTGATGAAGGATTAATTACATAGGAATCCATTTGGGATGGAATACATACAATCCATTGCAATATAGTTAACGACTAAAAATATGTAACAACAACATATACATTCATTTGACACATTATCAACACATCACAAGACAAGAATCGTCACAACTTTATTATCTTCAGTCAACCATTCATGGACATACTTTAAGCAACTCATCAATTAATAACAAGAGATCTCTTTTCTCTTAGACATTTTCCTAGTATTACCTTACATAGTGCCATGCACTTTCTTTCAAACTCTACAGATGTTACATACCCAGAATCATAACCAAATACATTAAAAAACATAGTTAGAGAGAGCTCAAGTACATTGACAACAACACTATATAACCAGTGGAATAGATAACTAACCAACTCTCTTTATGTTTTTGTTGCTCCCTTTTATCTTCTTCTCTTATATGGCATGCTCTGTCACTTCCATTTCTGCCCCACTCACTCCTCTGACTGCTAGCCTCGCACACTTCTGTCACCTACATGCATTCCATGTAGCCTCTTTGGAGTCATTTAAATCTTAAGTACCTTTCCATCTCATCTCCCTACTAATCCATGATCTCTCATGCTTCTTGAAGTAATCATTCAAGAATATTTCTCAAAGATTATTTTCTTGATTCTGATGTGCATGTGGTGTCTTCTTAATTTATGGTGCACATCAAAAAACTTGGACCAACACGCATTGGAAGAACTTGAAATGGCATGGATTAGCAAAACTGGAACTGGTTTCCCACCTCCCGTCACCCACTGCACAACTACTGGAGTGTGTGAAAAAAATAAATAGTTGTGCACCAATTTGTCTGTGTGCATGTGTGATCTTTACCCAAAAATTTGGGTGCCAAAAGAACCCCACCACTATTATTTGTCTTGTCCTCGAGCCAAATTCCTCATGGAGTGATCGATGCGACAAATGGAACCGTCTTCATGAGCTCCTGAAGGAAGTCCTTGAATTGGTTATCAGACTCATTGAGGGTGTCATGGAATTCTCGCCTGAGCTCAACAACCTCATCTGCATCGGTTGTGGTGACCTGAGGGGCTATCAAGTCCATTGTATCTACATTCTTGATCACAGGGGTGGAAACAACCTAGGTTTCTGTCAACTGGGTATAAAATATTAAATCCTTATCGATCACATTAGTGGCTAGCTCTGAAATTCTTTGCTGCTCATCCTAGACGTCAACAATCTCCTTAGTTTTGGTCGTAATAGCTGCCACCACAGCTTTGTGATCGTCAGGAGGTAGAGAATCCAAGCTACTATTTTTTGTGCGACCTCAACCTCTACCACGTGAACTCTGTTGTCAATGGTACTCAATCCTAGGGGGTTATGTAGATGATTCCATAAGGTGAATTTGCATTCTACCACCCCCAAAAATTCCTTCAATCTTTTCCAGTCGTCTTGGATGTTTCTTTGGCCAACACAATATTGTTTTCTAGTTGAATTGCCTCCGAGGTTGTTTGATGGAATCCTGGGTGGAGGGTCATAAGTTGTGAGTCCAAATTTTGTATATGGGCATTCAAAACCAAGATTTTGATACATGGGGTAATTTCATGACCTTATATTAAGGTGTTTGGTATCTGCACATATAAATTGTCCACCATCCCTAGGAGGTTGTTGAATGTGATACTACTCTTAGTATGTTGAATCTTGGTGGTCGCATGGGCTACAATCTCTATGTCATATTGTTGTTGTAAGGCCTAGTGATCCTGAACCTCTTGTTGATAGTGTGCATGTGTCTAATTGTGCATGGTAATTTCCACATGGTTTTGTAGTTGTAGTTGTGCATGAACCCGACCAATCATTTGGTGTTGATCACCCAAATCAAAAAGTAGAGTAGTAATACACTCTTGTACCATTGGAGTCAGAATTGGTGCTAAAGGGATGCTAGTATTGGCGATGTATGCCAGAGTTATGACTGAAGGGTTGAATCAAAGGACTCGTGTGAGATTACTAGAACTGATCACGGAGGTCAATGGTCAAGGTGGAGCATCAGGGAATGTCGTTGTACCTCTGATTTGGTGACATGGATGGTCGAAATTTTGGGTAGTCTCTGACTGGATTTGTTGTTGTTGTAGCAATTGTCATTTAAGAGTAGTGATCAGGGTCACGACTCCATGTTCCATCTGAATTTGACTTGGATGTACGGGAGGAGTGGATATGTGAACGATGAGACCAATCTGTTGCTAAGAGAGTATGTCGATACAACTGTGGGGGAATACACCAAGTCGTTAATAAATCAAAGTGTCATATAGTTCTCTTCACACCCCACTAGATCATTCATACTTTTATCGTCCTATCAGTCCATCTAGAAGTAAATGGGAGAGTGTTTCGTGTTATGGCCCCACTGACATTCTATATTTTCGAGCCACATAAACCCCATGCATGCCATTTTTCATTCACGATGCATGTCAATCCCTTTTTATTGTCAAACATGTGTAATCTATAGGCAAGATCTTAGCATTTATCATCAGGTATCGTCATGTTGATTCCTGGAAACATTCCTAGCAAACACCATGGAGAAATCACTCAATCAAGGCCCCAATTAGGCCTATACTAGTTTCGGATGGTGATCCTCACTATTATGTGGGCCTTGTTTCCACTAAGGGGGATTTTATCCTTGAAAGGATACTTTCCTTGAAGCTCTTTTGAATCCTAAATACAATTCTAAGATACTATGTAGAAAAAAAAAACTAGTTTATATCTATTCTAAAGCTATACTATCCTAACTGAGATATAGAGGTAGTTCATAGTATCCCAATTAGGATCAAGAAGAATAAAGGAAACTAAACATGAGATAAGAGTAATCTACCAAGCTATATAAATATTTCATACAACCTGGTAACGGTTAAAGAAAATACACATGAGCCTTAACTCAGTAAATAGTTACCAAGAAGAGAATAAATATGCATACTCACATTCAATGGCTAATTAACAAATTCAAACCAACCATGACAGATAGCTTACCGTGAGTTTTAAATAAACATAAATTTGAATGACAATATTGCACAATATACAAACTCATATTTATCTGTAATAGAATTTGTCAATAGAGTGGAGTGTCTTTCATTATACTCAAACAAGATAATAGTACCAAATCAAAATACAACTAATAGACCTCGGAGTCTTTCACCAGGTCCTTTAATCTTGACAATAATGCACAAGCTTTCATTATTGATTTCTAACTCATGATACATATGATTTCAATAGAGAAACTGAGATAACACGATTCTCTTATTGCCTTAGGTCCAGCCTTCAACCCCATTTTGATCTAGATAATTCATACCCTCTTATATGATCAAGACCCTTTGTACCATGTGGTTGTATCCTTTCTTCACACATTGACCATCCAATACAATATGATTTCTATGATCTTTTCTCCACAAGCATACAATTTGGTATGATCTTATAACCTCTATTTGATGATCTATTCAAGAACCTTCTAGCGGTTTCCTTTTACAACAAAATCATCATGCAAATAACCTACAAACTCATTTTTTGACACCATTTCTTTGCATTCTTGTGGAGAAAAATCAAAACCATTGCAGACACAACTACATACTTTTGTGGGGAAAACACATAAGATATTGTGACACAAATTCTATGTAGACTCGTGCCATTTTAATTGAAATTTGGAGGTACCAACTTCCTATGAAATCGTGGATAATACCAACGATGTCTCTTTGTGGCAGTTGACTAAAAGATGTAGAACCACTTTATCGTCATGAAATGACAACCATTAGTTGACCTCTTTCATTCTCATCTTGTTTTTCTTCTATAAATTCTTGCATATCAAAATGCTCAATTTATCTAATCAAATGGTAATCTTAACCTTAATTACTATGTTAATCCTGAAACCAAGCTCGGATATCAGAATGTCGGTATTTTTCAAAAATAGCATGAGTTTTGATTTTGTCGATATTTCGGTATTGAATTTTAGAAGTGATCAGGCTTAGAAAAACCTGGTGGTGGATGATCTTAGAATGAGTGAATGCAATTTTTCTTTAAATTGTGCATTCGTAAACTTTCCCTCCATTTCTTATTGATTACATTGATAAAGTTGGGAGTATTTAATAGAGATTTGGTAAACAATAATATACGAACCAACAACTTTATCGTTTCTTGATGCCCTTTCTTTCTATTGTCATTGCCCCCTTTTATCTTCTTCTCAGCTCTGGGGCTATGCCACTTTCAGTTTTTCCTCACTCGCTCCTCTGACTACCATTCCTTCATGCTTTTGTCACCCACATGCATTCCACATAGCCTCTTTGGAGTCATGGATATCTTAACTACCTTTCTATCTCATCTCCTTACTATTCCATGATCTCTCATGTTGCCTAAAGTAATGATTCAGGAAGATTTCCTGAAGATTTTTTTGATTCCAACGTGCATGCAGTTTCTTCTTAATTTATTGTGTGCATCAAAAAAATCAGACCGATTTGCATTGGCAAAACTTGAAATAGCATGCATTAGCAAAACTTTAATTGTTGTGTGTGCCTCTTGTCACCAAGTACACAGTTGCTTAAGTGCATGATAAAATTGAATAGGCCCACACCACTTTGTTTGTGCGCATGTGATCTTTATCCAAAACTTTAGGTGCCAACACCCTCTCACTCTCTAACTCTCTCTTGTTCTCTTTACCTCCTCTCTCTCTACTCCTCTCTCCCTCCCCCTCCCACCTCCTCTCTTCCCCTATTCTCTCCACCTTTTTCCCTCTCCATCCCTCTCTTTATCTCTCTCTAC
>CBVK0101753026.1:0-34679 GCA_900067695.1 Picea abies | reverse complement strand
CATCCTCATGAAAGTGGTTGGAGCATTTGTCAAACCAAAGGGCATGACCAACCATTCAAAAAGTCCTTCCTTTGACTTGAAGGCAGTCTTCCATACATTTGTTTGTTCTATCGGGAACTGGTGGTAGCCAGACTTCAGATCAATCTTACTGAAGTATTTGGCCCTCGTGAGTTGATCAAGGAGGTCATCAATTCGGGGAATCGGGTATCAATTTCTGACAGTTATTTTATTCAGAGCCCGGTAATCAATACAGAGTCGCCATGTTCCATCTTTCTTCTGTACCAGCAAGATTGGGCTCCCGCAAGGTGATGAGCTAGGGCATATGTGCCCCTTGTGGATCAGTTCTTGGATCTGTCTCTTGATCTCCTCATTCTCTAACAAAGAGCGACGATAGACTGGCCCATTGGGCAGTTGTGCACCGGGGGTCAGATCGATGGGGTGCTTGACCTGGCAGTGCAGAGGTACCCCTGTAGGTGAGGAGAAGATATCCGAGTATTCTTCCACGATCTTATCTACTTGATTCTGTTGTGTGGAGAGGTCGGCCGCAGAGACCTTGGATGTGGCTGCGATCTTTCTCTTATTCTGAGAGCGAATCACGAAGAAGACAAACTTCCCCATCTGAGAGATGACCTTCCTACATTTCTTAGCAGAGATCAAGGAAATAGCACTAGGTGGGACTGCCTCGGATATCCTGTACAATTTCCTGTTCAAAGTAATAATAACACTACGAGGCCTAGNNNNTGGCCCAAAAGAACATCACAAACTTCAAGAGGAGCAACATCACACAATACTTCATCTTTGAAGGGCTTGATGCCATACGACAGTTGACACTATTGGCCGACGCGGAGATTGCTTCCTTGGCGGAGCCATCAAATGGTGTAGGGCTGTGGGTGTGGCTTTGTTGGCAGAGCCAGCTGCTTGATGACCTCTGCTGAGATGAGGTTCTTCTGGCTACCACTGTCAACGATGAAGTGCAGCGGGGTGCCTTTTACCCACATCTTTGAATGGAAGAGGCGCTCTCCTTCTTATGGTTCGTCTGGTTCACCAGGTTGGATCTTGGTGGTAGAAACGGTCGCACTGGGTTCCACGTTAATGGTCTGTCTTCCCCTTTCTATATCTGTCTCGGAGTCAGAATATGCATCTGATTAAGAGGATTTCACTTCAACCACCAACGACTTCTTTGAGCGACAGTGAGCAGTGTTATGCCAAGGGCTCTTATGGAAGTCGCACCACTTCCTGGTATCTTTCTTTGTCTTTCCGGTGTCCTTCTTTGCTTGCAGCTTGTAATGGATTTCTTGACACTGTCCATATTTTCTCTATCCTTTGTTCGGTGGGTTGGGGCCACCCTTTCCTGGCTTTTGTTGTGAGGGGTTCCCAGGCCCAAATTGTCACGTCTTTTGTTTGAGCTTCTGCTCGATTTTGATAGCATATCGGTAGGCTGTGCCCAAGGATGAGATGTCTAGAAATTCCATTTTGGTCTGGATGTATCTATGCAAAGCACCACGATACTTGAGCACCAGATGTCACTCTGAATCTTTGATACCCAACTTGGTGTGCAAGGTATGGAAGATATTTGTGAAATCTGGCACTGCTTGGTCTCTTTCTTGGCACAGTGTGGTCCATTTGGTATACAGGTCGTCATAACTTCCGACGGGGTAGTATTGTTCCTTAATAGCATCCCTGAAGGATTCCCAGGTGGCCGTGACTGAAAATAATGAGGTTTCCTCTGTTTCCTTTTGCTCACAGAAATTTTCCCACCAATCTTTGACATGGGGAACGGCTTTGAGGAGCACAAAAGTAATCTTTTCTCTATTCGAAAATTTATGAAGAAAAATACCCTTCTAGTAGACTCAACCACTTGTCTACATCATCTGCATCTATCTGACCTTCAAATATAGGAATATCAAAGTTTATTTGTACCTTGAAGGGGGCGGCGCCTCCATTCGAAGAAGATGCATCCCTTGTTGGTAGTCACCAAAGGATTTGCGCGAAACTATCCATCATCTCATTCCTCTGTTGCGTGAGGGCTTCCTCAATCAAGAGTTTGAAAGGATCTCCTAGCCTGTCATATTTATTTTCTTTTGCCATGGGAGGTCGCTTGGGTGTGTGAGAGCTTCTGTCCTCAAGAGAAACAAGCTCGAGACCCAACTCTTTGTACTGCGACCTTGTTGGGGACATGCATTAAGACGACAAGGAGCAGACCGCTCTGATACCACTAATCCATATTTTATGAGCAGAACGAAATGAATACAGATTATTAACAGGTGCTTAACACAAAATAACAGAGATACAGTAAAACTGGTTTTCTATTCAATAACAAAATAAGTTGAAACTGTAAAATGCAGCGGAACCAGGCTTACTGGAATTGTGGTGGCTTATCTCTGAGAAGAGATGTGACGGAAGCGCGCATTCGCAAGAAGAAAGTTAAAATGAGGATTTGAATTCCTTTTTACAATAAGAAAGAATTCCAAAAACCCTAGACATCCAAAAACCTAACCCTAGGAGATGAAACACCAAAAGTCATGTGGGCCCTGTTTGGGTAAGCTAGTACATCAACTTCCCGGAGTCGTAACTTTTGCATACAATCTCCGTTTTTGGCGTGTGATAGCCCGTTGGAAAGGTATCGTCAAGGAGATTAATTTTGGGGGATCAATTATTCCTTTATCTATCATTGAGGAGCTCAATACCGAAAAACCTTCATTTAGGTTCTCAAAATGGCCCCGAAAGTAAAAACTACTAAAAATAGTAAATTGCCAAAAATGTCAGAAAACTATTTTGAGCCAGTTGGAAAAGGTGGGTGGCCACCAATATCCATCTAGATCAATCCTCCCTCCTTAGGAATAAATGGTCTCCATTGTGTTGAGGTCCCCCATTAGATGAGGAAATTTCTGCTGAATTTGGCCCCGAGTGAGCCACTTGCCTTGGTGCAGAAGATGCCATGCTTTGACGAGTCGATAAAGCTTGTTCCTTTGTTGTCAAGTGCCCTTGATATTTTTGTCCACAATATGATCATTAGATTCCTGTTGTATGCAGTCGGGGTTGAGCTCTATTGGTGTCAGCTGTTCTGCTACTTCCAAGGTGTCTAATAGTGGTGGGAAATAAGGGCGAAGGAGATCCATGTTGAACACTGGGTGCAGGCCAAGGAAAGGAGGAATGTTGAGCTCAAAAGAATTATCCCCCATGGCCTTAATGACATTGTACGGTCCATAACGGAGTGGGTGAAGCTTCCAATGGGGTCCTGTAAGGCATTCTTTCTACAAGTGCAGCCAAACTTTGTCGCCCACCTTAAACTTATGCGGCACCCAATGTTGATCATGGCGTTGTTTGTACTTGTCATTGGACTTCTGTAGGATATCCTGAACCTGTTGGCGGATGTGCTGGATCCACTCAATGAACCGGGTGGCTTTGTCAACTTCAGTTGGAGCAGGAGATGAGTCAGTCGAGGTGACCGCAAGGGGAAGTGCAACATCTATGGGACCCAATGGTCGGAATCCCAACCCTACTTGAAAGGGGCTGTGGCCGGTTGAGCTATGAAAGGCTCGGTTATAGCTATGTTGGACATAAGGAAGGCTCTCATCCCATGTGCGAGGGTTCTTTGAATTATACATGTGAAGTATATGCAAAATCATTCGATTTACAACCTCGGTTTGGCCATCTATCTGGGGGTGGAAGGCCGTGGATTTGGTGAGCTTGGTGTCCAGCAGTGACCAGAGGCTCAACCGGAATGTGCTGAGAAATCGACTATCCCGATCTGAGACAATGGTTTGTGTGATTCCAAAATGTACCCAGACTCGTTCAAAGAAGATCTTGGCAGTGGCCACTACTATGATGCTCTTCCTCCAGGCAACCAGAATAGCCATCTTAGAAAAGCGATCAACAACCACAAAAACTTAGACATTTCCCCGCTTGGCGGATGGGAGGCCCAACATGTAGTCCATTGAGATGGATTCCCATGGCCTGTCAGGAGTAGGAAGAGGGGTGTACAAGCCTTGTTTCTTAGTGATCGGTTTTGCAATAGCGCAGGCAGTGCAGGACTTGATATACTTGTCGACCTCCTGTCGAAGTTTCAGCCAGTAGAAATGTTTCTGTAGCATCGCCACTATCTTTTCGACGTCGAAGTGTCCTGCCACCCAACTGTAGTGGGCTTCCCAGATACTCTTTGCTCGTTCTCTTGATGGAACACAGATATGGCCCAGACGACACAACAACCCATCCTGAAGATGGTAATTATCGACAACTGCATTTGCACCCAACATTTGGTAGGTGGTGGCAAAGTCAGGGTCTGTCTCATAGAGTTGGGGCCATCCATATGTCTCATGGCCGCAAGAGTTTAGCACCATGGTGAGTGCCGCGACTGGCGGTCTGTTGAGGCAATCAGCGACCTGATTGGTGCTTCCTGTTTTATATTTGATGTTGAGGTGGAATTGCTACAAGTATGTGGACCACTTTTGATGGCGGTCATTTTGCAGTTTTCCCTGGGTCTGAATGAACTACATTGGCTTATGATCCGTGTGGATGACTGTCTCCTTCCCAAGAATGTAATGTCTCCACTGGCGACATGCTTTCACAATGGAGTACATTTCTTTTTCATAAGTAGGGTACTTACGGACAGTCTCTGACAGTGTCTCACTATGATAGGCCACGGGGTGGCCGTGCTGAGTGAGAACAACACCCACGACATAGTCTGAAGCATCTGTCTCGATCTCAAATGGATGTTGAAGGTCTGGTAGTGAAAGTATTGGGGATGAGCACAAGCGCTGCTTCAAATAATCAAACGCTTGTTGTTGGGACCGGACCCATGCAAATTTCGCCTTACCACCACCCCTGTTTATTTGGCTGAGGGCCCATGCAATATGGGAGAAACCCAACACGAACCTGTGGTAGAAATTAGCAAGTCCCAAGAAGCTCCGAAGCTTAGTGAGTGTTGTTGGGGCTGTCCAGTCATGGATGACTTGGATCTTGGATGGATCCACATGTACACCATGCTAATCAATGATGTAGCCTAGGTAATGGACCCTGTCCATGGTGAAGGAGCATTTTTCCAGGTTGGCGTATAGCTTGTGCTGCCGCAGGGTGTAAAAAACCTGCTGAATATGCTGTAAGTGTTCGTCCCAAGTCTTGTTGTAAATTAGAATGTCATCCAGATACACCACTACAAAAGTATTGGTGAATGGTCGCAGGATATCGTCCATCATCCTCATGAAAGTGGTTGGAGCATTTGTCAAACCAAAGGGCATGACAAACCATTCAAAATTCCTTCCTTTGACTTGAAGGCGGTCTTCCATACATCTGTCTATTTTATTGGGACTTGGTGGTAGCCAGACTTCAGATCAATATTACTGAAGTATTTGGCCCCCATGAGTTGATAAAGGAGGTCATCAAGTTCGGGAATCAAGTATCGGTTTCTAACAGTGATTTTATTCAGAGCCTGGTAATCAATACAGAGTCGCCATGTTCCATCTTTCTTCTGTACTAGCACGATTGGTCTCCCGCAAGGTGATGAGCTAGGGTGTATGTGCCCCTTGTGGAGTAGTTCTTGGATCTGTCTCTTGATCTCCTCATTCTCTAACAAAGAGAGATGATAGAATGGACCATTGGGCAGTGGTGCGTCGGGGGTTAGATCGATGGGGTGCTTGACATGGCAGTGCAGAGGTACCTCTGTTGGTGAGGAGAGGATATCTGAGTATTCTTCCACGACCTTATCTACTTGCTTCTGTTGTGTGGAGAGGTCAACCGCAGAGACCTTAGATGTGGCTATGATCTTTCGCTTATTCTGAGAGCGAATCACGAAGAAGACAAACTTTCCCGTCTGAGAGATGATCTTCCTACATTGCTTAGCAGAGATCAAGGAAATAGCACTAGGTGGGACTGCCTCGGGTATCCTATACAATTTCCTGTTCAAAGTAATAATAACACTATGAGGCCTAGACTCATATAAAACTTGACGTTTCCATAAATAAGGTTGGCCCAAAAGAACATCACAAAATTCAAGAGGAGCAACATCACACAATACCTCGTCTTTGAAGGGCTTGATGTCGTACGACAATCGACACTGTTGGCCGATGCGGAGATCGCTTCCTTGGTGGAGCCATCCAATGGTGTAGGGTTGTGGGTGCGACATTGTTGGTAGGGCCAGTCGCTTGATGAACTCTGCTGAGATGAGGTTCTTCTGGCTACCGCTGTCAACGATGAAGTGCAGCAGGGTGCCTTTTACCCACATTTGTGAATGGAAGAGGTGCTCTCCTTCTTCTGGCTCATCTGGTTCACCAGGCTGGATCATGGTGGTAGCAATGGTGGCATTTGGTTCCGCATCAATGATCCATCTTCCCCTTTCTAGTTCTGTCTCAGAGTCAGAATCTGCATCTAATTCAGAGGCTTTCACTTCGGCCACTAGCGACTGCTTTAAGCAACAGTCAGCAGTGTTAGGCCAAGGGCTCTTATGGAAGTCGCGCCACTTCCCAGTATCTTTCTCTGTCTTTCCACTGTCCTTCTTTGCTTGCGGCTTGTAATGGTTGTCTTGATACTGTCCACCTTTTCTCTATCCTTTGTTCCGTGGGTTGGGGCCACCCTTTCCTGGCTTTTGTTGTGAGGGGTTCCTAGGCCCAAATTGTTGCGTCTTTTTTTTGAACTTCTGCTCGATTTTGACGGCATATCAGTAGGCCGTGCCCAAGGATGAGATGTCTAG
The DNA here is from genome assembly GCA_900067695.1 of Picea abies. Lineage (NCBI taxonomy): Eukaryota > Viridiplantae > Streptophyta > Pinopsida > Pinales > Pinaceae > Picea > Picea abies. The sequence continues at coordinate 27,994 of CBVK0101753026.1, read as the reverse complement.
AAATTCCATTTCAGTCTGGATGTATCTATGCAGAGCACCACAATACTTGAGCACCATATGTCACTCTGAATCTTTGATACCCAACTTGGTGCGCAAGGTATGGAAGATATTTGTGAAATCCGGCATTGCTTGGTCTCTTTCGTACTGCAATGTGGTCCATTTGGTATACAGGTCGTCATAACTTCCAACAGGGTAGTATTGTTCCTTGATAGCATCCCTGAAGGATTCCCAGGTGGCGGTGACTGAAAATAATTAGGTTTCCTCTGTTTCCTTTTTCTCACAGAAAGTTTCCCACCAATCTTTGACATGGGGAACGACTTTGAGGAGCGCAAAAGTAATCTTTTCTCTATTCGAAAATTTATGAACAGAAAAATACCCTTCTAGTAGATTCAACCACTTGTCTACATCATTTGCGTCTATCTGACCTTCAAATATATGAATATCAAAGTTTATTTGTACCTTGAAGGGGGCGGCGCCTCCGTTCGAAGAAGATGCATCGCCTGTTGTTAGTCGTCGAAGGATTTGTGCAAAACTATCCATCATCTTTTTCCTCTGTTGCGTGAGGGCTTCCTCAATCAACAGTTTGAAAGGATCTCCTGTCCTGTCATCTTTATTTTCTTCTACCATGGGAGGTCGCTTGGGCGTGCAAGAGCTTCTGTCCTCAAGAGAAACAAGCTCGAGACCCAACTCTTTGTACTCCGACCTCGTTGGGGACATGCATTAAGACGACAAGGAGAAGATCGCTCCGATACCACTAATCTGGATTTTATGAGCAGAACAAAATGAATACAGATCATTAACAGGTGCTTAACACAAAATAACAGATATACAGTAAAACTGGTTTTCTATTCAATAACGAAATAAGATGAAACTGTAAAATGCAGAAGAACCAAGCTTACTGTAATGGTGGTGGCTTATCTCTGAGAAGAGATGTGACAGCAGCGCGCATTCGTAAGACGAAAGTTACAATGAGCCTCTGAAGGATTTTTTACAATAAGAAAGAATCCAAAAACCCTAGACATCCAAAAACCTAACCCTAGGAGATGAAACACCAAAAGTCATGTGGGCCCCGTTTGGGTAAGCTAGTACATCAAATTCCCGGGGTCGTAACTTTTGCATACAATCTCCGTTTTAGGTGTGTGATAGCCCATTAGAAAGATATCATCGAGGAGATTCATTTTGGTGGCTCAATTATTCATTTGGCCATTATCAAGAATCTCAATACCGAAAAACCTTCATTTAGGCCCTCAAAATGGCCCCGGAAGTAAAAACCGCTAAAAATAGTAAATTGCCAAAAATGTCAGAAAACTGTTTTGAGCCAGTTGGAAAAGGTGGGTGGCCACTGATATCCATATGGATCAATCCTCCCTCCTTAGGAAGAAATGGTCTCCATTGCGTTGAGGTCCCCCATTAGATGAGGAAATTTCTGCTGAATTTGGCCCCGGGTGAGGCACTTGCCTTGGTGCAGAAGCTGCTCTGCTTTGACGACTCGATAAAGATGGATCCTTTGTTGTCGAGTGCCCTTGATCTGTCTGTCCACAATATGATCATTGGATTCCTCTTGTATGCAGTCGGGGTTGAGCTCTGTTGGTGTCAGCTATTTTGCTACTTCTAAGATGTCTAATAGTGGTGGGAAATAAGGGCGAAGGAGATCCACGTTGAACACTGGGTGCAGGCCAAGGAAAGGAGGAATGTTGAGCTCAAAAGAATTATTCCCCATGGCCTTGGTGATAGTGTATGGTCCATAATGGAGTGGGCGAAGCTTCCTATGGGGTCTTGTAAGGCATTCTTTCTGCAAGTCCAGCCAAACTTTGTCGCCCACCTGAAACTTATGCGGCACCCGATGTTGATCATGGCACTAATTGTACTTGTCATTGGACTTCTGTAGGATATCTTGAACCTATTGGCAGATGTGCTGGATCCCCTCAATGAATCGGGTGGCTTTGTCAGCTTCAGTTGGATCAAGAGATGAGTCATTCAAGGTGACCGCAAGGGGAAGTGCAACATCTATGGGACCCAATGGTTGGAATCCCAACCCCACTTGAAAGGGGTTGTGGCCAGTTGAGCTATGCAAGGCTCGATTGTAGCTATGTTGGAAATAAGGAAGGCTCTCATCCCATGTGTGAGGGTTATTTGAATTATACATGCGAAGGATATGCACAATCATTCGATTTACAACCTTGTTTTGGCCATCTATCTGGGGTTTGAAGGCCGTGGATTTGGTGATCTTGGTGTCCAGCAGTGACCAGAGGCTCGACCAAAATGTGCTGAGAAATCGAATATCCCGATATGAGACAATGGTTTGTGTGATTCCAAAATGTACCCAGACTCATTCAAAGAAGATCTTGGCAGTGGCCTCTGCTATGATGCTCTTCTTCCAGGCAACCAGAATCGCCATCTTGGAAAAGCGATGAACAACCACAAAAATGCAGTCATTTCCCCACTTGGTGGATGGGAGGCCCGACATGTAGTCCATTGAGATGGATTCCCATGGCCTGTCAGGAGTAGGAATAGGGGTGTACAAGCCCTATTTCCTAGTGGTCGGTTTGGCAATAACGTAGGCAGTGTAGGACCTGATATACTTTCTGACTTCCTGTTGAAGTTTCAGCCAGTAGAAATGTTTTTGTAGCATTGCCACTGTCTTTTCGACGTCGAAGTGTCCTGCCACCCGACTGTAGTGGGATTCCCAGATCATCTTCGCTCGCTCACTTGATGGAACACAAATATGGTCCAGACGACACAACAACCCATCCTGAATATGGAAATTATCGACAACTTCATTTGCACCCAACATTTGGTAGGTGGTGGCGAAGTCAGGGTCTATCTCATAGAGTTGGGGCTATCCATATGTCTCATGGCCGCAAGAGTCTAGCACCGTGGTGAGTGCCGCGACTGGCGGTCTACTGAGGAAATCAACGACGCGATTGGTGCTTCATGTTTTATACTTGATGTTGAGGTGGAATTGCTACAAGTATATGGAGCACTTTTGATAGCGGTCATTTTGCAATTTTCCCTGGGTCTGGATGAACTACAGTGGCTTATGATCAGTGTGCATGACTGTCTCCTTTCCAAGAATGTAATGTCTTCATTGGGGACATGCTTTCACAATGGAGTACATTCCTTTTTCATAAGTAGGGTACTTACGGATAGTATCTGACAGTGTCTCACTATGATAGGCCATAGGGTGGTTGTTCTGAGTGAGAACGGCACCCACGGCATAGTCTGAAGCATCTGTCTCGATCTCAAATGGATGTTGCAAGTATGGTAGTGAAAGTACTAGGGATGAGCATAAGCGCTTCTTCAAATCATCGAATGCTTGTTGTTGGGACTGGCCCCACACAAATTTTTCCTTACCACCACCCCTGTTTATTTGACTAAGGGCCCAATGCAATATGGGAGAAACCCAACATGAAGTTGTGGTAGAAATTAGCAAGTCCCAAGAAGATCTGAAGCTCAGTGAGTGTTGTTGGGGCTGGTCATTCATGGATGACTTGGATCTTGGTTGGATCCATATGTACGCCATGCTGATCAATGATGTAGCCTAGGTAATGGACCATGTCCATGCCGAAGGCTCATTTTTCTAGGTTGGCGTATAGCTTGTGCTGCCGCAGGGTGTGCAGAACCTGCTGAATATGCTGCAAGTGTTCGTCCCAAGTCTTGTTGTAAATTATAATGTGACCAAATACACCATTACAAAAGTATTGGTGAATGGTCGCAGGATATCGTCCATCATCCTCATGAAAGTGGTTGTAGCATTTGTCAAACCAAAGTGTATGACCAACCATTGAAAAATTCCTTCCTTTGACTTGAAGGCGATCTTCCATACATCTGTCTATTCTATTGGGACTTGGTGGTCGCCAAACTTCAGATCAATCTTACTGAAGTATTTGGCTCCCATGAGTTGATCAATGAGGTCATCAATTTGGGGAATTGGGTACAGGTTTCTGACAGTGATTTTATTCAGAGCCTGGTAATCAATACATAGTCACCAGTTTCCATCTTTCTTCTGTACCAGCAGGATTGGGCTCCCGCAAGGTGATGAGCTAGGGCGTATGTGCCCATTGTGGAGGAGTTCTTGGATCTGTCTCTTGATCTCCTCATTTTGTAACAAAGAGCGACAATAGACTGGCCCATTGGGCAGTGGTGCACTGGGGGTCAGATCGATGGGGTGCTTGATCTGGCAGTGCAGAGGTACCCCTGTAGGTGAGGAGAAGATATCCGAGTATTCTTCCACGACCTTATCTACTTGCTTCTGTTGTATGGAGAGGTTAGTCGCAGAGACCCTAGATGTGGCTATGATCTTTCACTTATTCTGAGAGTGAATCATGAAGAAGACAAACTTCCCCGTCTGAGAGATGACCTTCCTGCATTTTTTAACAGAGATCAAGGAAATAGCACTAGGTGGGACTGCCTCGGGTATCCTGTACAATTTCCTGTTCAAAGTAATAATAAAACTACGAGGCCTAGACTCATATACAACATGACGTTTCCATAAATAAGGTTGGCCCAAAAGAACATCACAAAATTCAAGAGGAGCAACATCACACAATACCTCGTCTTTGAAGGGCTTAATGTCGTACGACAGTCGACATTGTTGGCCAATGTGGAGATCGCCTCCTTGGCGGAGCCATCCAATGGTGTAGGGTTGTGGGTGCAACATTGTTGGTAGGGCCAGTCGTTTGACAACCTCTGCTGAGATGAGGTTCTTCTAGCTATCACTGTCAGTGATGAAGTGCAGTGGGGTGCCTTTTACCCACATCTGTGAATGGAAGAGGCTCTCTCCTTCTTCTGGCTCATCTAGTTCACCAGGCTGGATCTTGGTGGTAGCAACAATGGCACTGTGTTCCACGTCAATGATCCATCTTCCCCTTTCTAGTTCTGTCTCGGAGTCAGAATCTACATCTGATTCAAAGGCTTTCACTTCGGCCACCAGCGACTGCTTTGAGCGACAATCAACAGTGTTATGCCAAGGGCTCTTATGGAAGTCACACCACTTCTCGGTATCTTTCTTTGTCTTTCCTCTATCCTTCGTTGCTTGCGGCTTGTAATGGTTGTATTGATACTGTCCATATTTTCTCTATCCTTTGTTCGGTGGGTTGGGGCCACCCTTTCCTGGATTTTTTTGTGAGGGGTTCCTAGGCCCAAATTGTCACGTCTTTTGTTTGAACTTCTGCTCGATTTTGACGGCATATCGGTAGGCCGTGCCCAAGGATGAGATGTATAGAAATTCCATTTCAGTTTGGATGTATCTATGCAGAGCACTGTGATACTTGAGCACCAGATGTCGCTCTGAATATTTGATACCCAACTTGGTGCGCAAGGTATGGAAGATATATGTGAAATCTGGCACTACTTTGTCTCTTTTTTGCTGCAGTGTGGTCCATTTGGTATACAGGTCATCATAACTTCCGACAGGGTAGTATTTTTCCTTAATAGCATCCTTGAAGGATTCCCAGGTGGCCGTGACTGAAAATATTGAGGTTTCCTCTGTTTCCTTTTTCTCATAGAAAGTTTCCCACCAATCTTTGACACGGAGAACAACTTTGAGGAGCGCAAAAGTAATCTTTTCTCTATTCAAATATTTATGAACAGAAAAATACCCTTCTAGTAGATTCAACCACTTGTCTACATCATCTATGTCTATCTGACCTTCAAATATAGGAATATCAAAGTTTATTTTTACCTTGAAGGGGGCGGCGCCTCCATTCGAAGAAGATGCATAGCCTGTTGGTAGTCGTCGAAGGATTTGTGCGAAGCTATCCATCATCTCGTTCCTTTGTTGCGTGAGGGCTTCCTCAATCAACAGTTTGAAAGGATCTCCTGTCCCATCATCTTCCTTTTCTGATGCCATGGGAGGTCACTTGGGCGTGCGAGGGCTTCTGTCCTCAAGAGAAACAAGCTCGAGACCCAACTCTTTGTACTCCGACCTCGTTGGGGACATGCATTAAGACGACAAGGAACAGATCGCTCTGATACCACTGATCTGGATTTTATGAGCAGAACAAAATGGATAAATATTATTAATAGGTTCTTAACACAAAATAACAGAGATACAATAAAATTGGTTTTCTATTCAATAACGAAATAAGCTGAAACTGTAAAATGCAGCGAAACCAAGCTTGCTGGGATGGTGGTGGCTTATCTCTGAGAAGAGATGTGACGACAGAACGCATTCACAAGAAGAAAGTTACAATGAGGCTCTGAATGACTTTTTACAATAAGAAAGAATGCCAAAAACCCTAGACATCCAAAAACCTAACCCTAGGATATGAATCGCCAAAAGTCATGTGGGCCACGTTTGGGTAAGCTAGTACATCAACTTCCCGAGGTCGTAACTTTTGCATACGATCTCCGTTTTAGGTGTGTGATAGCCCGTTGGAAAGGTATCATCAAGGAGATTCATTTTGGGGGCTCAATCATGCCTTTGGATATCATTGAGGAGCTATATACCGAAAAACCTTCATTTAGGCCCTCAAAATGGCCCCGGAAGTAAAAACTGCTAAAAATAGTAAATTGACAAAAATGTCAGAAAACTGTTTTGAGCTAGTTGGAAAAGGTGGGTGGCCACCGATATCCATCTGGATCAATCCTACCTCCTTAAGAAGCAATGGTATCCATTGCATTGAGGTCCCCCATTAGATGAGGAAATTTCTGTTGAATTTGGCCCCGGGTGAGCCACTGGCCTTGGTGCATAAGCTACCCTACTTTGATGACTCGATAAAGCTGGATCCTTTGTTGTCGAGTGCCCTTGATCTGTCTGTCTAGAATCTAATCATTGGATGCCTATTGTATGCAGTCAGGGTTGAGCTTTGTTGGTGTCAGTTGTTCTGCTACTTCTAAGGTGTCTAATAGTGGTGGAAATAAGGGCGAAGGAGATCCACGTTGAACATTGGGTGCAGGCCAAGGAAAGGAGGAATGTTGAGCTCAAAAGAATTATCCCCCATGGCCTTGGTGATAGTGTACGGTCCATAACGAAGTGGGCGAAGCTTCCGATGGGGTCCTGTAAGACGTTCTTTTTGCAAGTGCAGCCAAACTTTGTCACCCACCTGAAACTTATGCGGCACCCGATGTTGATCATGGTGCTATTTGTACTTGTCATTGGACTTTTGTAGGATACCCTGAACATGTTGGCGGATGTGCTAGATCCGCTCAATGAACTGGGTGGCTTTGTCATCTTTAGGTTGAGCAAGAGATGAGTTAGTCAAGGTGACCACAAAGGGAAGTGCAACATCTATGGGACCCAATGGTTGGAATCCCAACCCCACTTGAAAGGGGTTGTGGTCGGTTGAGCTATGCAAGGCTCAGTTGTAGCTATGTTGGACATAAGGAAGGATCTCATCCCATGTGTGAGGGTTCTTTGAATTATACATGCGAAGGATATGCACGATCATTCGATTTACAACCTCTTTTTGGCCATCTATCTGGCGATGGAAGGTCGTGGATTTGGTGAGCTTGGTGTTGAGAAGTGACTAGAGGCTTGACTAGAATGTGCTGAGAAATCGACTATCCCGATCTGAGACAATGGTTTGTGGGATTTCAAAATGTACCCAGACTCGTTCAAAGAAGAGCTTGGCAGTGGCCTCTGCTATGATGCTCTTCTTGCAGGCAACCAGAATCGCCATCTCAGAGAAGCGATCAAAAACCACAAAAACGTAGTCATTTCCCCACTTGATGGATGGGAGGCCCAACATGTAGTCCATTGAGATGGATTCCCATGGCCTGTCAGGAGTAGGAAGAGGGGTGTACAAGCCATGTTTCTTAGTGGCCGGTTTGGCAATAGCGCAGGTAGTGTAGGACCTGATATACTTGCCGACCTCCTGTCAAAGTTTCAGCGAGTAGAAATATTTCTGTAGCATCACCACATTCTTTTCGACATCGAAGTGTCCTGCCACCCAACTGTAGTGGGCTTCCCAGATCAGCTTCGCTCGCTTGCTTGATGGAACACATATATGGCCCAGACGACACAACAACCCATCCTAAAGATGGAAATTATTGACAACTTCATTTGCACCCAACATTTGGTAGGTGGTGGTGAAGTCAGGGTCTGTCTCATAGAGTTGGGGCCATCCATATGTCTCATGGCCGCAAGCATCTAGTACCGTGGTGAGTGCCGCAACTAGTGGTATGCAACACGATTGGTGCTTCCTGTTTTATACTTGATGTTGAGGTGGAATTGCTGCAAGTATGTGGACCACTTTTGATGGCGGTCATTTTGCAGTTTTCCCCGGTTTTGCATGAACTGCAGTGGCTTATGATCAGTGTGGATGACTGTCTCCTTCCCAAGAATGTAATGTCTCCACTGGTGACATGCTTTCACAATGGATTACATTTCTTTGTTGTAAGTAGGGTACTTACAGACAGTATCTGACAGTGTCTCACTATGATAGGCCACGGGGTGGCTGTGCTGAGTGAGAACAATGCCCACTGTATAGTCTGAAGAATTTGTCTCGATCTCAAAGGGATGTTGTAGGTATGGTAGTGAAATTATTGGGGCTGAGCATAAGTGCTGCTTCAAATCATTGAATGCTGGTTGTTGGGACTGGCCCCACGCAAATTTCGCCTTACCACCACCCCTGTTTATTTGGCTAAGGGCCCATGCAATATGGGAGAAATCCAACATGAACCTGCGGTAGAAATTAGCAAGTCCCAAGAAGCTTCAAAGCTCAGTGAGTGTTGTTGGGGCTGGTCAGTCACAGATGACTTGGATCTTGGTTGGATCCACATGTACGCCATGCTGATCAATGATGTAGCCTAGGTAATGGGCCATGTCCATGCCAAAGGAGCATTTTTCTAGGTTGGCATATAGCTTGTGCTGCCGCAGGGTGTGCAGAACCTGTTGAATATGCTGCAAGTGTTCGTCCCAAGTCTTGTTGTAAATTAGAATGTCATCCAGATACACCACTACAAAATTATTGGTGAATGGTCGCAGGATATCGTCCATCATCCTCATGAAAGTGGTCATCCTCATGAAAGTGGCTAGAGCATTTGTCAAACCAAAGGGTATGACCAACCATTCAAAAAGTCATTCCTTTGACTTGAAGAAGGTCTTCCATACATCTGTCTATTCTATCGGGACCTGGTGGTAGCGAGACTTCAAATCAATCTTACTGAAGTATTTGGCCCCCATGAGTTGATCAAGGAGGTCATCAATTTGGGGAATTGGGTACCAGTTTCTGACAGTGATTTTATTCAGAGCCCGGTAATCAATACAGAGTCACCAGTTTTCACTGGCATGATTGGGCTCCCGCAAGGTGATGAGCTAGGTCGTATGTGTCCCTTGTGGAGCAGTTCTTGGATCTATCTCTTGATCTCCTCATTCTCTAACAAAGAGCAACGATATATTGGACCATTGGGTAGTGGTGCACCGGGGGTCAGATCGATGGGGTGCTTGACCTGGTAGTGCAGAGGTACCCCTGTAGGTGAGGAGAAGATATCTGAGTATTCTTCCACGACCTTATCTACTTTCTTTTGCTGTGTGGAGAGGTCAGCCATAGAGACCCTAGATGTGGTTGCAATCTTTCTCTTATTCTGAGAGAAAATCACGAAGAAGACAAACTTCCTTGTCTGAGAGATGACCTTCCTGCATTGCTTAGCAGAGATCAAGGAAATAACACTAGGTGGGACTGCCTCGGGTATCCTTTACAATTTCCTGTTCAAAGTAATAATAACACTACGAGGCCTAGACTCATATACAGCATGACGTTTCCATAAATAAGGTTGGCCGAAAAGAACATCACAAATTTCAAGAGGAGAAACATCACACAATACCTCATCTTTGAAGGGCTTGATGTCGTACGACAGTCGACACTATTGGCTGACGCGGAGACCACTTCCTTGGCAGAGCCATCCAATGGTGTAGGGTTGTGGGTGCGGCATTGTTGGCAGGGCTAGCCGCTTGATGACCTCTACTGAGATGAGGTTCTTCTAGCTACCGCTGTCAGTGATGAAGTGCAGCGAGGTGCCTTTTACCCACATCTATGAATGGAAGAGGCTCTCTCCTTCTTCTGGCTCATCTGGTTCACCAGGCTGGATCTTGGTGGTAGCAACGGTGGCACTGGGTTCCGTGTCAATGATCCATCTTCCCCTTTCTAGTTATATATCGGAGTCAGAATCTGCATCTGATTCAGAGGCTTTCACTTCGATCACCAGCGACTGCTTTGAGCGACAGTCAGCAGTGTTATGCCAAGGGCTCTTATGGAAGTCGCACCACTTCTCGGTATCTTTATTTGTCTTTCCGGTGTCTTTCTTTGCTTGTGGCTTGTAATGGTTGTCTTGATACTGTCCATATTTGCTCTATCCTTTGTTTGGTGGATTGGGGCCACACGTTCCTGGATTTTGTTGTGAGGGGTTCCAAGGCCCAAATTGTCGCATCTTTTGTTTGAGCTTCTGCTCAAATTTGACGGCATATCGGTAGGCCGTGCCCAAGGATGAGATGTCTAGAAATTCCATTTTGGTCTGGATGTATCTATGCACAACACTACGATACTTGAGTACCAGATGTCTCTTTGAATCTTTGATACCCAACTTGGTGCGCAAGGTATGGAAGATATTTGTGAAATCTGGCACTGCTTGGTCTCTTTCTTGCCGCGGTGTGGTCCATTTGGTATACAGGTCGTCATAACTTCCGACAGGGTAGTATTGTTCCTTAATAGTACCCCTGAAGGATTCCCAGGTGGCCATGACTAAAAATAATGAGGTTTCCTCTATTTCCTTTTGCTCACAGAAAGTTTCTCACCAACCTTTTACATGGGGAACGACTTTGAGGAGCACAAAAGTAATATGTTCTCTATCTGAAAATTTATGAACAGAAAAATACCCTTCTAGTAGATTCAACTACTTGTCTACATCATCTGCATCTATCTGAACTTCAAATATAGGAATATCAAAATTTATCTGTACCTTGAAGGGGGTGGCGCCTTCGTTCGAAGAAGATGCATCGCCTATTGGTAGTCGTCGAAGGATTTGCGCGAAACTATCCATCATCTCATTCCTCTGTTGCATGAGGGCTTCCTCAATAAACAATTTGAAAGGATCTCCTGTCCCATCATCTTTCTTCTCTCCTGCCATGGGAGGTCACTTGGGCATGCGATAGATTTTTTCCTCAAGAGAAACAAGCTCGAGACCCAACTCTTTGTACTCCGACCTCATTGGGGACATGCATTAAGACGACAAGGAGCAGATCGCTCTGATACCACTGATCTGGATTTTTTGAGTAGAACGAAATGAATACAGATTATTAACAGGTGCTTAACACAAAATAACAAAGATACAGTAAAACTGGTTTTCTATTCAATAACGAAATAAGTTGAAACTGTAAAATGCAGCGGAAACAAGCTTGTTGGAATGGTGGCAGCTTATCTCTGAGAAGAGATGTGACGGCAGTGCACATTCGTAAGAAGAAAGTTACAATGAGGATCTGAAGGCCTTTTTACAATAAGAAAGAATGCAAAAAACCCTATACATCCAAAAACCTAACCCTAGGAGATGAATCGCCAAAAGTCATGTGGGCCCCGTTTGGGTAAGCTAGTACATCAACTTCCTGGGGTCGTAACTTTTGCATACGATCTCTGTTTTAGGCCTGTGATAGCCCGTTGGAAAGGTATAGTCTAGGAGATTCATTTTGGGGGCTCAATTATTCCTTTGGCTATCATTAAGGAGCTCGATACCGAAAAACCTTCATTTAGGCCCTCAAAATGGCCGTGGAAGTAAAAACTGCTAAAAATAGTAAATTGCCAAAAATGTCAGAAAACTATTTTGAGCCAATTGGAAAAGGTGGGTAGCCACCGATATCCATCTAGATCATTGGATGTTTGAATCCCTACCCATATTCCAGGTGGATATTGGTGGCCTCTCACCTAATCCAACTAGCTTGTTTTGTATGTTTTCATGCCAACACATCTTGGTGTACTTCCAGGGCTATTTTGGAGGCCTAAACATTGCTTTTTTGGCTTGGCACAGTTAAATTGTAAATGGAGTTAGAGTTTGATGGAGCAATTTGTATTTCTCTAAAAGACCTTTCCAATGGGCTATCACACCCCTAAAACGAAGGTCGTATGCAAACATTACGACCCCGAGAAGTTGAGGTACCAACTTACCCATAGGGGCCCACATGACTTTTGGTGTTTCACCTCCTAGAGTTAGTTTTTTGGATGTCTAGGGTTTTTGCATTCATGAGTAATATCAAAAAGGCCTCTGGAGCCTCATTCTAATCATTCTGCTTTGACGAATGCACATAGCAGCCACATCTCTTCTAAGAGATAGCTACCACCATCCGAGCAAGTGTTTCAGTTCTGTAGTTTTATAGTTTCAGAGCATTTCATTTATTCAATAGAAGATTTTGCTCACTGGATATTTGTGTTGTTCTTCATACCTCTGTGTTTATTGTATTCAATCTGTTAATCAATTCATTCCACTCCTAAATACAGATCATTGGTATTAGAGTGGTCTACTCTTCATTTATTTTTCTTCGCTCATGTCCTCAACAAGATCTGGGTACAAGAAGTTAGGACTCAAACCAATCGATCCGTTGAAACATCGGTCATGCCAAGCCCAAAAAAAACCCATGGGAGATGAAAATAAAGATGATGGAGCAGTAGATCATTTTAAAATGTTGCTCGAGGAATCCCTTGTGCGACAGAGGAACGAAATGATGGACAAATTTGCTCAGATCCTTCGACGACTACCCATAGGAGAAGCATCTTCATCAAGAGGCCATGCAACACCCTTCAAGGTACAGGTAAATTTTGATATTCCATTATTTGAAGGACTGATAGATGCGAATGTTGTAGATAAATGGTTGAATCTGCTCGAAGGGTATTTTTCGGTCCATAATTTTCCCGATAGGGAAAATATTACTTTTTCATTCCTCAAGGCCATCTCCCATGTTAAGGACTGGTGGGACACTTACTCTGAGCAAAGGCCATAGAAGAATATACACTATTTGTGGTTTCCCCTACATCATATTCCTTCTGGGATGCCATTAAATAACAATACTACCCTGTGTTGGTGCAAAGTTGATCAGACCAGGGTCCTTCTTAGGTTACCAACAAAAGGTTACCGAGGAGTCTAAAGTGTTGGCATTTTCATCTTATCCAAAGAGAAGAAGTATCACCCGAAGCACAAACAATACAAGAAGATAGAGAAGGGTAAGGAGAATACTTAGACAAATCCATACATTCTAAGCATCTTTGTTAGTCTTGTGCAAGATCGATTAATCCTAGAACTGTGTGAACATTTCTAACTCAGATTATAGAAAACAGAGTTGTGTTGCATTTATAAAGAAACTATATCCAATTAAACAGATCTGACATCAAGATAATACAAATCAAAATTCATGACATTCTAAAGCTAAGAAGGCATAATAATTTCAAAATTTGGGTCTCTTTGTATTAACATCATCTGGATCTTCTCAATTACATGATGCTACTCAGATACAGAAACAAATAGATCATGTCATAGCTTGATAGTAAGACTCTGCTACTAAGAGACAAGGTTAACCATAATCCTTTCTCTTCCAACATTACATCAGGACATAACTCGGTTATAATTCTGGTCTGGTTCCAAAAACCCAGAATCTTAGAACTCTATTTACCCTTTTCCCAAGATGGATATTAATTACAATAACATAACCTAAATGGAGTGAATGATAATCCTTTCCAACCCTTTACAATCATATACATCTCATATATATAATCCAATTGGATTTTGAGTTCTTGCTTTCGTGTTATTGTTGTAACCTCTTTCTTCGGGCTGGTGTTGTGTTGTCCCTCTAAGCACATTTTGTTTCTTTCTCCATTGCTCTGTTGTCTAGCTCCTTTGTGTCTTGTGAAACTTGTGTTTGAAAAAAATTGGGACTATAGTATTGTTTGCACAACTTCTAATAAACAAAATGAAGGGCCCAATAGGCTATGACCACAATCCTTGACTCATCCTCGAGCCAAGTCGATTCTTTCCTGATTTTTGGACTGTCCTGTTGCTTTCCTCTATCTTCTATGTCTTCTTTTCTTCCATCTTCGGCTTGCACTCTTTCCTTTTTTGCCTCTTCAAATGAAGGGCCCAACTTTGGGACCAATTCTAGGGCTCTCTTCCTTACTCCTTGAAAACTGACAATTTTATCTTGCCACTTCCTAGCAAGGAGTGAAGCTTCAACCATGAACTATTGACTTGCATCTGTAATGCATCCATTAGGCTTGGATGCGACTAGGGAGTTCTACTCTGAATCAACTGTAGCATCTACCAGATGCATCTGCATGTAGGTTGTCTGAACAACGTGTCAAAACTCCCATGGCTCTTGGCATAGTGGCTTTGGACTATCAACATACTTTGATAGGCTAACAAGGATTCAGGATCACAACTGAGGGTCGAGGGATTGCATATGTGTGAGTAAAATTTAGAAATCACAAGGAACTAAGTTCTCTCTGGGAAACAATATGTCTTACACCAAGTTCACACAACCTTATACTCAGGCTTAGATGGAAAGTTTTGTAATAACTACTAAGGCCGCTCATCATTAATCCTATAGACACAAGTTGGAGCTGAGTTGTCCGATGAGACTATTTAATGGGGTAAATGTATCGGGTGATCCTGGCATTTACTGAGCAAGTTGGTCAGGGACGTGGCTGACTTCAGACCTTACCGTTTGAACAGATGAGAATCCTGGTGCAAATATCGATAGCATCTTCACGTATCACGTATTTATGGGTTAACAGAGTTCGAACGGGTCATTGTAGTGGTCATAAAGGCTATGACTGGACTGGGTTCATGTGGCACATGGACTAGGATTGCATCTGGATTCACTCTCTCTCTGGCCAAAAAGGGGTCCTCATCACATTTAATGATTGTCTTTAATGGACTCGTAACTCTTCTGATCCTACGCTACTGAGTAAACAATTCTGCACCAATGTAACACTTAGACAGAAAAAAAAAAAAAAATTCATGTCTCAGCGCAATAATGCACACTCCGAAATTATTAACTGAATTCAAAGAAATTGAAAAAAATTCAAATCTAGATTCTATACATGCTCCTTTGGACTAGAGCAACAGTCGTTTAGCTCAATTCTGAGAAATATAGGGTTTCAGGCGAGCGTCATTCACCCATCCTGACTGAAGTATACCATCTAGTTGTGTGAGTCTAACTACTCCAAAGGGTCGGATCTTCGCAACTATAAATGGTCCCAACCAATATATGCACAACTTGCCTAGATGTTTCTGGTATCGACTGTCATAAAGTAGGACCTTATCTCCTTGCGCAAATGTTTTAGTCTTAATGTTCCTGTCATGCCAAGCTTTATGCCTTATTTTCTCAACTGATTGATGAAAGTCTGTTAAAGACCTGGTCTCATCAAGTTCTTGCAACTTTGTAACCCTCTGCGTGATTGATTCATCCTCTAACATATATGTAATATGTTCAATGTATAGACTCGGGGTAATGAACTTTGCAGGTACCACAACTTCTTTTCCATAGACTAGCTGAAATGGAGTATACTTGTGGAGTTTCTTCATGGTTGTCCTGTAAGCCCATAAAACTGTTGGGACTCTGTCATCCCAATCTTCCATGTTTGTGCAACAAACCTTCGTTAATCCTCTCTCCAAAATCTTGTTAAACACCTCTATTGTTCCATTGGCTTGTGGATGGTAAGGGATACTTTTATGATGTTGAATTAAGAACTCAGTTGTAAGCTTTTCTATTGTACTATTGAGAAAACGACCACCCTGATCACTGGTCAGACTTCTAGGACATCCAAACCGGGTGATAATTCTTTCAAAAATAAACCTGGCAGCAGTATCATTCAAGCAATGCTGAACAACTGCTTCCTCAGCCCATTGTGTAAGGTAATCAGTTGTAGTAATAATATACCTGGCCTTTGAGTGCTTAGCCATGGGGTTGATTGGTCCAATAAAGTTAACCACCCACTTCTCAAATGCTTGCAGAGCTCAAATTGGCTGAAGAGGCAATTTGTCTCATCGTGATGGCTTGTATACTCTCTGACAGATGTCGCAAGATCTAGCATATTCCTTCACATCCTTGAAGAGTGTGGCCCACCATAACTCAGCTTGGAGGAATTTCTTCACAATGTCCTTTCCTCCAACATGGCCTCTCGCAACTCCATTGTGGCACTCCCACAGTATGTCTTGTCTTTCGTGGTCTAAGACACACCTTCCGAGGATACTATCTAGGCCCAACTTATACAATTGCCTCGCAATCAATTGATAGTCCATTTCTTGAACCACCATATGGTGTTTTTGAGTTGCGTAATACACTTCTGGGTAGGCCCTTGTACTTAGGAAAATTGCTATTCTGGTATGGCCTCAACCTGAAACATGTCTACATTTGGGAGCTGATCATCGACTTCTCCGCCGATTTCTCCCGACTCTAATCTGGACAGGTGATTAGGGCCCACGTTGCATCTTTCGGGTTTTATGATCACCTCAAATGAAAATTCCTTAAACAGTAACAACCATAGATACACTAACCGCAACTTTGTCTGGGTCTACCAATACACCTTCTCGGCATACTATGTGGCCTAACAGATTTCCATATGGCACACAGAAGATACACTTTCTAAGGTTCAAATTTATTTGCAATTCCCTACATCTATCAAACATCAGACGTTGTAGCACTACATGTTCTTTGAGTAGACTGTATACTGTCCAATCGTCCAGATAAAATTCCATAAATTTGTGAATAAATTATCGGAAGGCTGCTATTACAATCCAGGAAAAAATTGTAGGAGTGTTCTTTAGGCCGAAGGGAATCACATTGTATGCAAATTATCCCCATTCTATTATGAATGTGGTCTTCCTTTTGTCTTCTTCGACAATTCTCACTTGGTGATACCCCAAAAATCCATCTGTAAATGAGTAAGATTATTTCCTTGCAACCTGTTCTAGCACCTCATCAGTAAAATCTATTGGAAAAGGGTCATGCACATAGGTAGAGTTAAGGCTTATGTAGTCTACACATACCCTAATGTCCTATGTACCTTTCTTGTTCTTGATGATTATTGTCCGTCAACCAAGTTTTGAGGAAACATTGGTCAGAGTTGGATCACTTTTGGACTTCGACATGATGGTCAAAGATGAAGCACCCAGTCGAAGATGAGATTGTGGATCTCACTTGTTTTGCGGGCTATGTGGACCCAGTAAGGGGTTATTTAGGGTTTTTGTAATGGTTTTATGGGATGTCAGCCCATGGGTTCTCCCCTTGTTTGGCCCTATTGTAAGGGTTTGTAAAAGTATAAATTAAGAAGAATATATTATAGAAGTAGTAGTCTTTTGAGCTAAGTGCAAGAATTTCAAGTGGGTTTGTGCAAGGGAATGTATGTGTGTTAAGGATGTGTGCTTGATAGAGAGTTGGTTTTGTGCCTTGACGTAGTTTTGGAAGGAGAATCTGGTGCTTAGTGCGTTGATCTCCTGTCTGGTGTGAAGCTCGACTTTGTGGCTTAGTGCACAAGAGTAACTGAATGTAAGAGATTGACGAATAATAAAGAAGTGAAGTGGTTGGTGGATGTAACCCCACACTGGGGTGAACCACATACATCTGGTGTCTTATGGTTTTCTTTGTGCAATGATTATCTCTTTTATGTTTTTCTTAGTTCTTAGATTAGATATATAATGGATATGTATAAGCTTCTTTAATGCTTTTCTTATGTTAATATGCTAGATTTGATTCTCAATGCTAAGTGCTAAGTGTTTTAGTTGCATAATATGTGTTGTTACTGCATTAGATCTATATTTGGGTATGTTTTGTGATGTTAATAAGGTTAACGAACTAATGTATGTTACTTCCTAAGTGTTAACAAAATACTTTGCGAAGTCTTATTATCACAGATCTGTGTCCCGGCCTGGTTATAAACACCTGCGTCCTGTAACCCCCCCTTATTTTACCTCGACTGAGACTTCGCCTGCCTCGCAGGTGTTGCTGAAAGGGTCGGTAGTCGGGGTTTCGTTGGTGCGTTGTTAATCGTTGAACCTTGGGTCTTCCCCTGTTCCAACAAATGGTTTCATTGTCAGGACATGAAACTGTGATTGCTTGGAACTGAGGTAAAGAAAAAGAGAAGCTTTGTGCATAGATCTGTTGTTGAAGTGTGCAGTACTCTATCTAACTTGTGAAGATTTGTGCTAAGAAAGAAATCTGATCTGAAGAAAAGAGGTAAGATTTGAAAAAAAGGTAAATCTTTGTGCTTTGACAAGAGTAAGATAAGTGGATTTTTTTTTTTCTGTTTTTTTTGAAAGCATGAATTTAAATGATTAATAGATTTTGTCTTAGTCTAAAGGCTAGGGAATAGTTGAAAGAAAGGGTTGATTTGAGTAAATTTAATGGAAATGAAGAAAGATATGTTATTCTCATGCATAGAAAGAGTTTTTGGACTAATAGATGGATGCAGGAACCTAGAAAGAATTTTTGTAGATTGCAGGTCCAACACTATGATCCTAGGGGAAATGCGCAACACAGAAGAGGTTGGGGAACATTTAAAAGAAAAGGAGGATTAAATTTGTGTTATAACTATAGAAGATTGAGATATCCTACTAAGGAATGCACTGGTGTAGGTCCTATTTGTCTATGTTGTAAGATTGTTGGTCATGAGGTTGAGGATTGTCCAAGGATTATTTCTAAAGTCAAAGGAATGAACACGAGACACGAAAAACTATGAATAAATTCAAGATACTAAAGGAATATTAGAGAGTCATAAAGAGAAAGAATAAGAGGAAGTTCAGACTATGATATTACAATTGAAAGAACCGATGGATGTTCATAAAGATGTCAATTTACTAGAGATCCTGAAAGTAAAACAATGCATAAGTGAAAGAGTAGAAGACTTCGACATAGATTGTGTCTTAGATGAAGAAACAAAAGTGAATATTATGACATAAGAAACCTGGGGAATGTTGGGAAAGCCTACTATGATACCTTTGTTGGGAAGGATAGGATTGTTTAAGGGAAAGAAGATACCCTATGTGGAAGAGTTATTAATGTACCTATTATTTGTAACACACCCACGATGGGGTAAAGAAAAAAAAAAATCCATCCTCTTTCTCTCTACGGGTTCTAATTTGGAGAGTCCAGGACTCATCTCAAGCCTCCAGTCAAGATTCTCCGAGTCTAAATCAAACAAGGCTTTGAGACCATAATAGTCTCACCTCTAAATCATACACATGCCCTTTCAGCCTCTGTTGCAGGTCTTATGATACCTGTGACTTTCTCCTTCGTGCTTCAGCGAAGGCTCAGAGTTGGTGTTAGCCCCTTTTCTCTTGGCCTCTCCTTGGATGTGACCTTAGATATCACCACATGATTGCGGGAGTGGCCACAAGTGGTTTGGGGTCAAAGTACTTTTGGGCCCGCAATCCTCCTCAAGTCTCCATGTGTCCTCCTGACGAAACCACGGTTTGAATTGCGGCCCGCCCTCAATATTTTAAACTTTGCGCAACTCTTGTCCCCGCAATGCTACGATATCGTCGATATCTTGATCTTGACGATACTGTTTGAATCGATGGTTTAGATATGTGCCTCTCAAATCTACGGACTAGATCTATCCCTCTTATATCAACTACTGTGATCTCTTCACAATTTCAGACTTCGGGGTTTTGAAATATCAAACCCTACTTCTTTCGTACTTCAAACTTTCGGAGCTAACAATCTTCAGACACCTGTCCTGCTCGATCAACGGTCTTGATACCACTTTTGGTGTTTGACCATTTAACCCAAATAAACGGTCCTCGAACCCTCTTCTCGATTGACGATCGAGATCTCCTTCGGGTCTCAAAATTCTGAGATCTCAAATCTCAAACCTTCTCCCCAATGACTTTTATCCAATGGCTACAATCCTTTGATGCATGTCATCCTAATCTGACGATCGAGGATTACTTCAAGTATACACCCGAAGCTCACAAATTTGTGCCACGTGTCCTTCGAATCCAACAACTATGAATCACTTCGGGACTTTACCCGAAGTTGATGGATTTGCACCACGTGCCCTCTAAGGCCAACATCTATGAATCACTTTGGGACTTTACCCAAAGATCATGGATTTGTGCCACGTGTCACTCGAATCCAATGGCTATGAATCACTTCGAGACTTTTCCCAGATTTCATGGATTCACGCCATGTCTCCCTTAGATCTGTCGGTCGAGGTTCACTTCAGGTCTTCGGGGTTTGAAAATCTCAATTCTCAAATGGAAATCCCCACTACAATCTTCCCAGATCTCTTGATCTGTGACAAGTGTCCCCGTGCCAATCAACGGCTCATGGCTCTTCAGTTTTCCTCACTTTAGGAATCTCAAGTTTCAAACTTGCCTCCTCCCAGACTCATGGTATCTGACGGTTCAGATCCACTCTAGTGATCCGACGCTTGAAGTTTACCCCAAACAATCTAATGGATCAGATCTGTTCATGTGATTGGAATACTGAGATTCTAATTTAGGTTTCTAGCTCTTCGGGCTTCAGAAACTTCGAGTCTCAAACCTTGATAGGTTCTCTCTCCCATGCGTGCAAACTTTAAGACTCATGCACGTTCCTCAGATCCGACGATTGTCGATCCTTTTCACTTTGATCCAACAACCATTGTCGCTCCTATCAGTCTTCAAAGGTTTTAAACCTTTGCTCCTCCTACGATTCCTACTCTTGGATCTCATCAACACTTATGATAATTTCTATCCCTTATGAGATTGATCCTTAAAGGATTTTGATTTGCCATGCACTCCTTGTGTTCCAGGATTTCAATAACTCTGTTTGAAGGATTTCCTAAAAGGAAATTCTTCTTTCCCTCTTGGCATTCCTCTGCTCTGTTTCTTCGATGCTTGGTCACTTCTTGACGCTGATCGATGACTCACATAAATTAGACATCTCAGAGCTTCAAGCTCTAGGATTCCTAGACTACTGGTCTGAAGGGAACACCTTCCCAACTTGCATGGATTTAAGCTCTAAGTCAAGGCAGGGTAACTTGTGGGTTTACCATGATGGTAACTATGCCAAGAGGCTTGCTCCAACTCTGAAACGGTGATGTGGCTTCCTGGGAGAGTTCCTTTGATGACTAAACATGGACGTATGGGAAAATCATGCAGACATATAGGTTCTCAAGGGAGTGAATGCATATTCATAACTTAATCATTTAACACAGAGAAAGAACCCCTTATAGACATATCAAAACATAAGGTAAGAAAAACACTTATCAAAACCATATAGTGTGATGTAATTGTTGAAAGGGATGCTTGCTTCCACCCAACCATAGGCTCAGTCACTCCCAATGGATTTATCACTGGCCACCCCCGAGCTTAAGCCACGATACTTCGAGATTCAATCTCTTACTCCCAGCTCAATGAAAGGTAGGGATGAAGGTTACTCTCCTTCTCTCGATATAGAAATAGATAACGACGAAGGTTACTCTCCTTCTCCTAGTTCAATCTCTATTTTCTATGATCAAAACTCATTGTTTCCTCTTTTAGTCCTTCCTCGGACCCGAGAGTTTCCTCTCTCGTCTATGCAGTTTCTTCGCAGGTCTCCCTCTGTCCACCACACTTCCTTTCTTGCCTCCCTCGGCAAGATTGTGTGTGGCTCTAATCTCCCAGTTCGTGGTCAGGTCTAGAAGCCTTACCAATGGGAAGTCTGCCCCATCCCTCATTAACTCTTGAGGGGGCCTTCCCACCTACCATCCTGACGGGAATTCATTCCTGGTCAAAGGGTTGTTCTGATTTGAGAAAATTAATTGCAGCATGGTACTGGTTCGGTGGAGACTAACACAACCATTCCTGGTCCCCTCCACCAACTTTCACAACATTGCATGGTCTCTCTCTTAGCACACCCCCTCTTTCAGCAGTCATGCAACACATAACCATTTTCTATTAAAATAATTAGAATTTGCATTCATCAACCTTCTACACAATGTCCATCAAATCAAACATTCACACTTTTAAGTTTTCCATAGTTCCTCGACCCATATATTTTACAGACTGGGGGAAACAGGGTGTTACAACTCCCTCCCCCTTAAAGGAATCATCGTCCTCAATGTTCTATCTATCAACATGATATGTATGTACAAAAGTAAATAAAATCGGATATGCATGTCTCATGGCATCTTCCTTTTCCCATGTAGCCTCATCTAGGCCAAAGTGTTTCCATTGCACCTTGACCTGTGCAATGGTTTGGTTCCTAAGTGAGGTTTCCTTCCTGTCTAATATGCATTGGGGTTTTGGCATGAATTCTCCCTCCGGCTCCACCTAGATCACAGACCAGTCAATTATATGATTAGCACCATGTAGATATTTCTTCAATAATGAAACATGAAAAACATTATGTGCCTTTACTATGGGAGGAAGTGCTAGCCTATGGGCTACATGCCCCACTCTATATAAGACTTCAAAGGGTCCACAATATCGAGGTTCCAACTTGGCACATGCTCCAATCTCAGGGAACTCTTCCTAGGTATAACTCTGAGATAGACATGGTCTTCGGTCTTGAACTCTCTTGGAGTTCTCTTTCTGTCGGCGTAACCTTTCTGTCTATCCTGAGAAATATTCTGATTTTGTCTTATCTGAACCACTTCTTGTTCCATTTCTTTCATCATGTCGGGTCTGATTGTAATTCTGTCCACTGGATTGCTCCAGCTGATTGGAATCTTGCACTGTCTACCATAGAGGACTTCAAAAGGGCTCATCTTCAAGGATTCTTGATAACCATTGTTGTAGGCAAACTCTACCAATGGTAGGTAGTCTTCCCACTTCTTAGGTTGATGCATTACATGCATCCTTAACATGTCTTCTACTATTTGGATCACTCTTTATATCTATCCATCAGCTTGGGGGTGATAAGTTGTGTTGAATAACAATTTTGTCTCCAAATTGGCCATTAGGGATTTCCAAAAGTTCGAAGTAAACTTGGTATCTCGGTCAGATACAATTTCCTTGGGCATGCCATGCAATCTAAATATCTTGTTCATGAAGATGTTGGTAATATCTATGGCCTTGCAAGTTGATTTGATAGGAATGAAATGAGCAGACTTACTCAATTTGTCCACCACGACCATGATGGCATCATTTTTCTTGTTTAGTTTTCGTAATCCGGTGATGAAATCCATGGAGATGGTTTCCCATTTCCATTTTGGGATCGGTAGGGGATGTAATAATCCTGCTGGATGCCAGTGCTCTACCTTAACTTGTTGGCATTCTAGGCACTTAGATAGATAGTTACCTATGTCTTTGTTCAACCTAGGCCAATAGAATTGTTTCCTAGTGGTCGTGATCATCTTCTGATATCCTGGGTGAACATTATATGGTTTATTATGTAGTTCATCCATTATGAACCTCTTCAAGTCATCACAGTTGGGAATATACAATTTGTTTCTGTAAGTCAATAGCCCTCCCTCGAGCATATGATAGCCTTCATATTTCATCCCCGTAGGCTCTTGTCTTAGGTATGAGGTCATAGTCTTGAAGAATGCATTTGTCTCTTGTGCATTTCTAACTCTTTCCCTAACATTTGTTTGACATGTGCTTACTATTTCTAGATGAATCATTTTTATACTTTTGCTAAGGGCATCGACCACCCTAGTTTCCTTTCCTTTGATGTGTTTGATTTCGAAATCAAATTCACTACAAAGAGCCATCCACCTAGCTTGCTTGGAATTGAGATTTCGTTGATCAAACAGGTGCCTCAATCCATAATGGTCTGTCATAAGCACAAATATCCTTCCTAGGAGGTAGTGACTCCACATTTTTAAAGCATTTACTATGGAAGCCAACATTAGGTCATGGGTCACATAATTTATCTCATGCTCATTTAATTTCTGGGATGCATAGGAAATTACACGTCCCTCTTGCATAAGGACTTCTCTGAGTCCTTCCTTGTAGGAATATGTACACATGAGGAAATCATTATCTGAGTCTACAATATTTAGCACGGGTGCATGGGTCAAGAGGTATTTCAATTCCTGAAATATTTCTTCACATTTTGATGTCCCCCTTTTTCTGAAGGGTAGTGATTGGAAAACCATTCTTAGAAAATCCTTTTATGAACCTTCTATAGTATCCTGCCAGGCCCATGAAGATATGATATCTGATATGGGCTAAGGAGGCCACCTACAGGAATTCCCACCTAGGGCGCACAAGATAATCACCTAGGCGCAAAAATTCTTTACCTTTTGATGATGAATTAAATATATGTAAAATAAATGGTTCCCTTGGTATATAAGGTGAACCAAGACTAAAATAAAGCATTCTTACCTTTTCTTCTGAAGCTATGTGTCTTGGTTGTTTTCTTTTCTGAGTTTGCATTTCACATTCACGACAAATTCGTTTTTAGGGTTTTCTGAAGAATAATCAGTGCACCTTCATTCATGGCTACCTACTAGTGACTTTGTTTTCCATGCTTCCACCTCTGAGAGCAAGGTTATCTCATTAGCTAGCCACTCTCTCAGGGAGAAAATAATTTCCTTTGAGTTTTCCAAGGCAGAAGGGAGGGTGCACCAACTGGGGTTTGCGCCCTTGTTGGTTTCTTCTTTGTGGGAATGATGTGAGTGCACCCTCTTCCATGGCTACACTAGGATTCTCCCACTAATCCCTGGAGATCACTCTGAGATCACCAAAACCTCTTGGCCACTCTTGGGTCACCCCGGTCTGGATCCCCATTTGCTTGGTCACCCAAATTAATGGTGCACCCCTGTTCATATTTTCACCCCTGAGGAGAGTTTTGGTCAGAAGCCGAGCTATGGATTGTGTGGTCACCTTCTCCTGTAGATCACATTCTTGGGAAGATCAATTGGTATCAGAGCCTCAAGATCCATGGAAAATCTTCTGATCTTGAAGATTGAGCCAAATGTTTTCGGGGGTTTTCATGAAATAATCTAGAGTTTGCCCATTCCAGGGTTTCCATTTTATGCAAGAAGCTCCACAGATCTCATAAGCCCCAAGGGCACATGTTGGCCCTTGACCAAGTTTTGAAGAATACTTGGTCATATTTGACCACTTTTGGGACTGAGACAACTTGCCAAGGAAGGAGCGCAACACAAAGAGGAAAGTAAGGAAGCGAGACCTATTTTTGGTCCATTTTTGGGTTTTGGGTTGATGTAACGGGAAAGGGATGTCGGGCCATGGGTTTACCCACATTTAGGCCCATTTTGTAATCTATAAATAGGAAATGTAAATAGAGGAGAATGATAGTAAGATAGTAGTAATAGGAATGTAGTACATCTATGTGATGTATAACTAAGAGCTTAGTGCTAGTAACTAGATCTATGTGATCAGATGTATCTTAGAGTGCTCTGTGCATGAGATCAGAAAGCTAAGTGCAATTTTTTGTAGTCTGGTGTTGAAGAGCAAGGAATAAGGATCTAGTGAGCTGCGCAGATCTTCTATCCTATGTGAAGTAAGGATCATTAAGCTCTGTGTTGTAACTGCTTGACCAAGATAATATAAAGAAGACTTTGTGGATGTAGCCCCAGGGTGGGGGTAAACCATGGTAACTGTGTGTATAGTGCTTTGTGCTTCACTCTAATGTGCTTATCTCTTTCTTGGCGAAGTGATTGACGTGATTAAGTAGATCTAGTTATGCTTTGTGCTGATGATATATGAATGAATGTTAGACCTGATATATAAGATGCTTAGTGCTTTATCTATTGAATCTAACCTATATTTATGTGACTAAGTACTGAATCATCTTAGTATAAGTATTCAATGTGATGCTCTGTGCTTTCTGTGAAGTGTATTAATGAATGTATATTAAGGAATAACTTATGCTAAGTGCGTTGTAAGCAAGATAATCACATATTTGTGTCCTAGCTAAGGTTGCAGACACCTGAGTCTCGCAACCAACCCTGCCTCTACCTCGGGTGAGACTTCATCTTCTTCGCAGGTGTTTCCGAAAGGCCTGGTAGTTAGGGTTTTGTTGGTGCACTCTTGAGCGTTGAACCCTGGGTCTGCCCCTGTGCCAACATCACCCACATCTCCATTGCCACAAAGAGGATCTCCACAGATCTAAAACAATACAAATCTCTCCCTCTAGACCAGTTCAAACTCTGTTGCCTTAGGGTTTTGAGTCTTTTGTTCTCAAAATAGAGTCCTCCGTTAAGCATTGCAACCTAGGGGCACCTTTTCTCTTCAGATATCCTCACAATGCCTCCACGCAAATATGCTTTGGTAGTCGACTCATATTCCAACACATCAAATCTCATCCAATATCTTGCCTTCGTCCTCAATGAGCTGCTCAGAATGCAACAACAAAATAATTCAGATCCATTCCAGTTGGACACTCGAATCCAACTACCCAAGTTTGCTGGGAAAACGAATGGTGAAATGGTGGATTCTTGGATCCATAGCCCATCCACCTATTTCGATACATGTCTAGGCCTTACCGAGGAAAGAAAACTCCAGATTGTCACCTTGCAATTAGAAGGACTAGCACAAACTTGGTGGGATACAAAGAAATATAAGACCACCTTTGTGATAGAGATTGGGGATGCTCCAGAATCCTCTACTTCGCAACCCATCAAAACCTAGGCTTGACTTTCCGAAGCCTTGAGAAATTGCTTCTACCCACCTGGGTATGTGCAATCCTTGTGGATCAAATGGTACCAACTTTGACAACTCCCTTCACAAGGAGTGCAAGGCTACAAAGACTTCTTCTGCAAGATGCGCCTCTTACTTCGTGTTCCAAATCTAGAAGAGGTAATCATATTAAAGTTTGTGGCTAGTTTATTAATTCAATTCCATCGAGAAGTAGAGCTGTTTGAAAATCCAACTTTAGATAAAACATTTTAGAGATCTTTTGGCTATAGAAAGGAAAGTCACTCCTAGAGGTCGTATTCCTCAGTCCCACCCTTACACCAATCCCCCCCACCTCTCAACAATCCAGCTCCCATCCCTCAGCCCACTTTCCACCTCCTCAGACTCAAAACCCCACACCCAATACAACTACAAGGACACCCTGGTGCTCATTCCAAAAAACTACTTCACACAATTCATCAAATTGTCGACTCCTCCAAAATCTAAAAACCAACAAAACTCTACTCACCGAGCTCATTGCGCCTTCCCAAGTAGAAGATACCAAAGAAGTTCCTCTGGATAGTCCCACATAAGTATATCCCTCATTGATTCTAATGACCCAGGATGATTCGAATGCATCCACCCAACCCCTCTTCACCCATAACTGCCAAATCAAAAACGCCTTGGCTTTACTGATTATTGACAATGGAAGCCAGAAAAATTTTGTGTCTCAAGCTCTTGTCAACCACCTTAATCTTGTCACCACCCCACATCTGCAACCCTATCAACTCAGATGGGTCCAAAAGGATGGCCCTTGCCTCCTAGTTTCCAAGTGTTGTCTGGTCTCTTTCTCCATAGGCCAATTCAAAGATATTGTCCTCTGTGATGTCTCCCCTTTGGATTGTATGGATTTTCTCCTTGCTATCCTATACCAAACCCAAATAAATGCTATCTATCTAGCCAAATCCCACCAGTACAAAATTACCAAACAAGGCCACACTTATATCTTAATTGCAGCAAAACCCAAACCCCCTTCTACCAAAGAAAAAATTCCACATGTACACTTAAACCAATGTGTCTCTCTCTGTTTGGTGTGCCCAATAACACCAAACAATATAATGCACACTCTTCCTGAAACTATGACTCCCCTCCTCCACGAGTTCGCAGAGGTATTTCAACCTCCAAAAGGACTTTGCCCTTCCCACCACATTGACCATTCCATTCATCTCATCCTCGAAACTGCCTTACCTAACACCCCTACTTACCGGTTGGACCCAATAGAAACAGAGGAAATGGAAAAACAACTGACCGACCTCATCAACTCTGGCCACATCCAACCTTCATCTTCTCCCTATGCTTATGTCGCCTTTGTCATCCCTAAACGAGATACCTCAGAAAATGCACCTTATCACTAAGTACCGATCCTTGAACAAATCCAAAATAAAAAAAATTTACCCCCTTGCCTGGATTGAGGAACTACTCGACACCCTCCAAGGAGCTAAGTGGTTTACTAAATTGGATTTGA
>CBVK0101753014.1:0-24051 GCA_900067695.1 Picea abies | reverse complement strand
CCAAAGAAATGTGGGACAAACTCATTAACAGTTATGAAGGTAATGAGAAGGTAAAGGATGCCAAGCTTCAAACCTATAGAATGCAGTTTGAACAACTGAAGATGAAATAAGATGAAACTATTGGAAAATACCTTCTGAGAGTAGAAGAAATGGTAAATGCATTGAAAGAACTTGGTGAAACAATTGAGGAACCTTCTTTAGTTCAGAAAATATTGAGATCTCTCCCATATATGTTCAATCCAAAGGTCTCTTCTATAGAATAACTAAATGATCTAAAAACCTTGGAGTTTGATCAACTTCTAGGAACATTGACTGCAAATGAAATGAGAATAGTTAAAGATAAACCCACTTCCAAAGAAGCATCATTTAAGGCAGACAAGAATGAGGATTCTGAGCCCAATGAAATTGAAGCAAAATTTGTGAAGAGACTGAAGAAGGGATCGGGAAAATACAAAGGTAAACTGCCTTTCAAATGTTTCAACTGTGGTAGGATAGGTCATTTTTCAAATAAATCTCCCCACAAAGGAAAGGATCAGACATGTGATGATGAGGAGAAGTACAAACAGAGAAATTTGTTTAAAGTGAATAACCTTAAGAGGAAAAGTCTTTGCGTAAACAATGATGATGATCCTTCAGATGATGAAGACAATTACTCATCTATTGAAGATAAAATAAATGACTTCATACTTATGGCCAAAGAAGATTATGATAATAACATCATAGGGAGTGATGTTAATGAAGAAGAAGTTGTGGTTGACATGGAAGGAGAACTGATCAGTGGACTAGAAGAGATTGACAGACTAAGAATCAAGAAAAGAAAGCAAAGACAATTGCTGATACAGTTCGAGAAAGACAATAAATAACTTGATGAAGACCTTGTCCTACTAAAAATAGAATTAGAAGAGGCAAAGAAAATCGAAGACATTCTGAAACGACAGTTATCAGAAAAGAAGGAAAAATGTGAAGAATTAGAACAAGAAGTAGTGAAAGATAGGAAAGACATGGAAAAGTTTCAAGCCTTGTATAATCAGAATCTGTCAAGTATCAAAGCCTCAAAAGGATTAGCCACCATTGTGAATCAGCAAAGGAATCCAAAGCTAAAAACTGGTTTGGGTTATGAAGAGGGATCAAGTAGTGGCAAGTCAAGAAACGAAGAACCCATCAAGTTTTTCAAATGTACAACCAATGACAACAACAAACCTGCAGAAACAAAGGAAGACAATCAGCCACCTAGGACGAGTAAGGAAAAAGTTGCCAAGACTGAATCTATAGAACAAAGAAATAGTGCGCTCCCTACTGAAAGACATCATCATCATGGAAGAAATCGATTTTCTCAAAGAATACAACCATTTTCCAAGTACATAGAATTTTTCTATGGCTATTGTTTCTATTGTTCTAACTTTGGTCATAAAGATGCAAATAGTTCCTTAAGACTTAGACATGAGTAATTAAGATTTGAAAGGAATAAATACTTGCCAGAACAGAGAATGATGCAACCAAATAACAAACCTTCACAGATTGGAAATTGCCAAATTAAGTCTAGGGACATGCAACTAAGGAGGTCAAGAAATAATCAATAGTCAATGAGTAGAAAATGGTGAAAAAATAATTTTGACCTATTGAACAATGAGATCGAATGCTACATCTTTCATAACTATGGACATAAATTTGTTGACTATCGATTAAAGAACTATGAACTAGATTTGAATTCCCCTACTGAAAATGTCAAGTTTTGGAAGAAGAAAGAAAGTGATTAGTGTTGTCAGCTCAAAGAAAAAAGAACCTTTGGTATATAGACAATGGATGCTCCAAACATATGACGAGAGACAAATGTAAGTTTATATCCCTAAGTGAAAGAAAATCAGGAAACATAACCTTTGGAAATGATGCTCCAGGTAAAATAAAGGGTAAAGGGATGGTGAGTTTATGGAAAAAGAAAATCCCAAGATGTTCTACTTGTATATGGGTTGAAACATAATCTTCTCATTATAATTCAAATGTGTGACAGAGGATGTGAAGTGGTGTTCACATCCAAGGACTACAAGATAAAGTCTGTAAACTCAAAAAAAGGGTGTACAAACCAGGAGAAAACTAATCAAAAACATTGAACAATCACATATAGCTTTAATATCCATGTTGGAACCCAAGAATTTTAATGAAGCTAGAAAAGATGAACATTGGGGTAAAGCAATGAATGACGAACTTGATTAGATTGAGAAAAATAATACATGGGAGATGGTTCAGAGACTGGAAGGTAAAAATATCATTGGTTCCAAATGGATCTTTAAGAATAAGTTGAATGAGCAGGGACAATTTGTCAGAAACAAAAAAATATTGGTCTATAAAGGCTATGCTCAAATAGAAGTACTAGATTTTGATGAAACATTTGTGCCTATAGCAAGGTTGGAAGCTATCAAAATATTTCTTGCCTGTGCTTTTCATAAAAGGTTTAAAGTCTATCAAATGGATGTCAAGTCATCTTTTCTAAATGGAGATTTAAATGAAGAAGTCTATATCGAACAACTAGAGGGTTTCAAACTGTCTAATAACCCTGACTTAGTATGCAAGTTGAAGAAATCTTTATATGGATTAAAACAAGCTCCTCATGCCTGATATCACAGACTGGATACGTATCTCAAAGAAAAAGGGTTCAAGAGAGGAACAATTGACAACAACCTATATATCAAAACAGAGGGTGATGATTTTCTCATTGTGTTGGTCTATGTAGATGACATCATCTTCAGATGTAATAAGGATTCATTGGTAAAATGGTTTGATTCTACCATGGAATATGACTTTGAAATGTCTATGATAGGTGAATTGTCATTTTTTCTTGGTATGCAAATTACTCAGAGGTCTGAAGGGATGTTCATTTCTCAAGAAACATATCTAAGAGAAATGTTGAAAAGGTTTCAAATGGAAGATTCTAAACCTGTGGGACCACCTATGGTTATTGGCTGCAAATTAAGAAAGGATGATGACTCACTTGATGTTGATCAGAGTTCATATAGGTTAATGATAGGCAGCCTATTGTACATCACAACATCTCACCCAGACATAATGCATGTTGTAGGAATGGTAGGAAGATATCAGTCTGCACCTAAATAGAGTCATTTACTAGTTGTCAAAAGGATATTCATGTATTTGAAAGAAACATTGACTTATGGTCTGTGGTATCCCAAAAATCAGAATTTTCAGTTAACTAATTATTCAGATTCAGATTGGGCAAACTGTGTTGATGAGAGAAAAAGCACCAGTGGAGGAGCATTCTTCCAGGGTGACTCATTAGTAGCATGGATTAGTAAAAAGAAAAGTTTCATTTCTTTATTGACTATAGAGGAAGAATATGTTGCTGCTGCTACCTATTTCACTCAGGTATTATGGATGATTCAAACACTTGCAGACTTGGAGGTAAAATACGTTGCACCGATCCCAATTCATTGTGATAACACTAGTGCCATCAGTGTGTCCAAGAATCCTATATTCCACTCCAATACCAAGAATATTCCCACAAAATACCATTTTCTGAGAGAGTAGGTCACCAATCAGGTTGTTCAAGTCGATTACATTCCAACCACAGAACAAATTGCAGACATATTTACTAAACCCCTAGCCAATACACCATTTGAATATCTTCAACATAAGCTGGGTGTCATCCCATATCAAACCTAAGAGAGTCCATCCTGTTAGGGGGAGTTTTGTATTGATTGAATATCTGATACCTCCTAAAAATACTGCAACATCTCAAGGGGAGCATGTTTTCTTTAACATTGATGTCAAAGGTGGAGAAAAGAAGTGGTCCGGACTGGATGCTATTGTTGGAGGTCCAAACAAATTAGTGTAGTTGTTCAGGGTTGCCATCAATGGAAAAGGGGGAGATTGTTGGCATGTTTATATGTAGGTATGCTTGTCATTGATGGAAAGATTAGAGTATGCATCGATGGAAAAACACGAACAAAGTAAGCTCAGGAGGAATTAACACAGAGTTGATCACAGTGCAAAGGTTTGGTTTTTCATTTGATGGCAAACAAGCAGGCAGGGAAGACCAGTAGCACAACGATGATCAAATGGAAAGATCAAAGTGTTGGTCAAACTCCATTTCAAAGTCTCGGCTACTAGGATTTTGGATACCAGGAGATGGAGATGTCAAGGACTCTCACTACAGGAGTCCCGAAATCGCTAAATGCGAAAGGCTGATGTGATGTTCATCCAACTCCATTCCGGAGTATCAGATACCGAGATTTCGGGTATCGAGAGATGCAAATGTCAAGGACCCTCACAACAGGAGTCCTGAACTCGTGATATGCGAAAATGCAAAATAACCTTAGCTGTCAGATCGAGGTTTTTTCTGGACCGCTGATCCTACTTCATTAGGGAGTTTCAGATACCAGGAGATGGAGAAGTCAAGTGTCGATACTTTTCATAGGAGTCCTGAAGTTGGAAAGTACGAAAAGTCAAAAATCTGACCTGACTCTATTTTGGAGTTTCATAGATCGAGATTTGAAGGTGTCGAGAACTTTCACTTCAAGAATGCCGAAATTATGATATGAGAAATCACGAAGTGATTTGGACCAATAGATACAGAAGGTGAATGTGACAGAACACGTCAGAAAGGATAGGTGGAAGATCATCACACATGGCACAATCAGAAAACAACAAGTGTCAAGTTGTTTTGGCATTTCAGGCCACTGGAATTCACAATTTTGAGTGACATGTGGCAACCACTCGAGTCACGACATGTCATCGAGTGACACAAGACTGACCTCACTCCGGTAGTTTTTTCTTCAGGAATTTTATCACTATCACTCCCCCAAAGTCCCGAAGGATGAAGTCCCAGGGTAGAGAATAACCGTCGAATCATTGAGGGTGTGGACAGTTGATCCGACTCCATTTCAGAGCTTCGGATACTAGGAGTTGTAAGAGTCAAGTGATGAGACTCTTCATCACAAGAATCACGAAAGGCTGAAATGTGAATTGCCAAAATGATCGGAGCTAGTGCAACCAAGCTCCATTTCAGAGCTTTGGATACTGGGACATGGATCATCAAGAACATATCACCATAGGAACATCGAAGTGTTGAAAAGAAAAATCACGAAATCACTTTTAGGATAGGCACTCGGTCACCGATGGTGGTCACACCGTCGAAGAGCTGTAGGGAAAAATATTGAAGCAACAAGCTCCATTTCAGAGTTTTCAGGATTGCGACTTGCAGAGTCAAGATGCCTTGCAACAAGAATCATCGAAATGCAAAAACACCTTTTTGGTGTAGGCTGTGGTCACAGCCATTGGTCACATCAACGAAATATGGAGGAAGGAGCTAGTGTAACCAATCTCCATTTCGGGGTTCATGACCTAGAGTGTTGAGACACTTGATCACACGAATGCCAAATTGTCAAATGTTGAAATGCCGAAACGACGAAATGAACGTAATATTCAATGAAGTCAATTCAATGGTGCAAATGAATTTAAATAATATCGGAGGGATACTTTTTCACTTCAGAGTGTAACTACTAGAAATGACTGATAGTTTCTTCTAGAGGACTCGAAGAGACTTCTGAGTGATTGCCAGAGAAGTTGAAGTGTCTCAAGGAATCTTCCAGTGGAATGAAGAATGTTCGAAGAGGCAATTGGCAGATGGATCTAACTACCAGAGAAGCTGAAGAGTTGTGATGATGATCAAGAAGAGCACTTGACATGGAGAGAGCATGCAGAAGCATCGCGAGAGAGCATGTAGAAGGTGCACAGAGACTATAAGTACGCATAAAAAAGAAAATATGGGTTGCTATTGTGGTAAGGGATTGAGGAGTGTAGAAGGAGGAGCATGCAACAACTGAAATAGAGAGCAGAGGAATGGTGGATCAAGCTAAGATGACACACAATGAATAACAAAGGAAGAACATAAAGCATAGAGGAGTGTGCAGAAGATAATGATGCAGATAGAGAAGCTCAATGTAGAAGAACAGTGATAAGTCTTGTAAGCCAATGATAAAAATTGTATCACTGTGATAAGTTCATTAACAAAATTTATTTGTTAGGGAGGAAGGGAGGTGCTAGGGAGGACTATTGTCCTCATAGGTTCAAGTGGGTGCTTGAACATAGGGAGCTATAGTTTCCATCTGGTTACACCCAGAGAAATTAGGGAGGAAGGGAGGTGCTAGGGATGACTGTTGTCCTTAGAGGTTCAAGTGGGTGCTTGAACACAAGGAGTTGTAGTTTCCATCTAGTTTCAGCCAAAAAAATCAAGGTGGAAGGGTGGTGCAAGGGAGAACTATTGTTCATTGTTTTACAGGTTGGTTCCTATATGATTAGAAGTTGGTGCTTCCATCCAGTTGGTGTTGGAACACTTGGGGAGTTGGTCCTTCCTTCTAGTTCATGCTAGAGAAACCAGAGAGTTGGCGCTCTCAACAAGTAGCTGCTTGCAAAACATAGGTTGTAGCCTCATTATGGGTTGGTACTCATATGTATGATAATGTAAAGAATGTAAATATTACTTATCATATAAAGAAGAGGAGGTTTTTACCCTTTATGGGTTTCCTCTAGAAATATCTGTCCTTGTGTATCTCATATGTGTGATTGATGTTGAATGTGCTATAGCTTATTTCCCTGCTTTAATGTGATTTTCATTAAGTGCTTTGTAAAGAGTTTAAAATAAGCATAATTGTTTAAGCACGGTAACAACTGATTCACCCCCCCTCTCAGTTGTACAAAACATGGTGAACCCGACATGAACCAATTTAGTGGTAGTACGACTGTCATTAGACCAAAACCCATGGGTGATTGGTAAACTCATCACTTCCAGAGTTAATGGATCTAGGGGATGTTGTTAGACCATGTCACGAGTCCCGAAGGAGGTGATGAACACCAATTCAACAATCTCCCCCTCAGCAGCAACTGAGGG
This sequence comes from Picea abies, assembly GCA_900067695.1. NCBI lineage: Eukaryota > Viridiplantae > Streptophyta > Pinopsida > Pinales > Pinaceae > Picea > Picea abies. The sequence continues at coordinate 17,153 of CBVK0101753014.1, read as the reverse complement.
CTCTCAGCACCAACTAAGATACTTGACACCATTCGAGCGGACTCAAACCCATAACCTTTCGCTCTGATACCAATTTAGTGGTAGTACAAATACCATTAGACCAAAACCCGCAGGTGATTGGTAAACTCATCATCGCCAGAGTTAATGGATCCACAGGAGGCTGTTAGACCATGTTGCGAGTCCCAAAGGAGGTGATGAACACCAATTCAACAAAGGAAACATAGGAACCCTCGTTACTTACAGTCACGACCACCTGCGAATCCTTTAGGGATGCTATTAAGGAACAATAATAACCTATTGGAAGTTATGATGACTTGTATACCAAATGGACCACATTGTGGCAAGAAAGAGACAAAGCATTGCTAGAGTTCACAAATATATTCCATACCTTGCGCACCAAGTTGGGTATCAATTATTCAGAGCGACATATGGTGCTCAAGTATCATGGTGCTATGCATATATACATCTAGGTTGAAATGGAATTTATGGACATCTCTTCCTTGGGCATGACCTACCAATATGTCGTCAAAATCAAGCAGAAGCTCAAACAAAAGACGTGACAATTTGGTACCCATGAACCCCTTATAGAAAAATCCAAGGAAGGGTTTCCCCAACCCACAGAGAAAAGGACAAAGCAAAGATGGATAGTATCAGGAAAACTAGTCCAAGACGTAAGCAAAGAAGGACACTAGAAAGAAAAAGAAATATACTGGGAAGTGGTGCAACTTCCATAAGAGCCCTTTGTATAACATTGCTGACTTCCGCTCAAAGTAGTCACTAGTGGATGGAGTGAAAGCCTCTGAATCAGATGTGGGTTATGAATCTAAATCAGAACCAAAAAGGGGAAGATGGATCATTGACATGGAACCTAGTGCCAACGTTGCTACCACCAAGATCCATCCTAATGAACTAGATGAGCCAAAAGAAGGAGAGCACCTCTTCCATTCACATATGTGGGTAAAAGGCACCCCACTACACTTCATCATTTATAGTGGTAGAAAGAAGAACCTCATCTCAACATAGGTTCTCAAGTGGTTGGCCCTACCAAAAATGCCGCACCCACAACCCTACACCATTGGATGGCTCCAACAAGGAAGCGATCTCCATTTCACCCAACAATGTCGAATGTCATATGACATCAACCCCTTAGAAGATGAGGTATTGTGTGATATTTCTCCTCTCGAAGTTTGTGATGTTTTTTTTGGACACCCTTATTTATGGAAACATCATGTTATATATGAGTCTAGGCCTCATAGTTTTATTATTACTTTGAACAGGAAAATGTACAGGATACCTGAGGTAGTCCCACCTAGTACTAATTTCTTGATCTCTGCAAAGAAATGCAGGAAGTTCATCTCTCAGAAGGGGAAGTTTGTCTTCTTCGTGACTCAATCTCGGAATGAGTGAAATATCACAACCACATCCAGGGTCTCTACAGATGTCCTCTCCACACAGTAGAAGCAAGTAGATAAGGTCGTTGAAGAATACTCGAATATATTCTCCTCACCTACTAGGGTACCTATGCACTATTAGGTCAAGCCTGCCATCTATCTGACCCCCGATGCATTGCTTCCCAATGGGATATTCTATTGTCTCTCTATGTTAGAGAATGAGGATATCAAGTGACATATCTAAGAACTGCTCCACAAGGGGAACATATGTCCCATCTCATCACCTTGCGGGAGCCCAATCATGTTGGTAGAAAAGAAATATGGAACCTGATGACTCATCATTGGTTATTAGGCCTTGAATAAAATCACAGTCAGAAACCAGTACCCAATTCCTCGAATCTATGACCTCCTTGATCAACTCATGGGGGCCAAATACTTAAGTAATATTGATCTGAAGTCTAGCTACCAGCAGGTCCTGATAGAATAGGCATATGTATGAAATATCGCCTTCAATTTAAAGGAAGGCCTTTTTGAATGGCTAGTCATGCCCTTTGGTTTGACAAATGATCCAGCCACTTTCATGAGGAAGGATGATGGATGATATCCTGTGACCATTCACCAATAATTTTTTAGTGGTGTATCTGGATGACATTCTCATTTATAGCAAGTCTTGGGAAGCATAAGCTATACGCCAACTTGGGAAAATGCTCCTTCAACATGGACAAGGCCCATTAGATAGGCTACAATGTTGATAAACATGGAGTACACATGGATCCAACCAAGATCGAAGTCATCTATGATAGGCCAGCCCCAACCACACTCACTGAGCTTCAGATATTTTTGGTCCTTGCCAATTTTTACCACAGGTTCCTATTGGGATTCTCCCATATTTCATGGGCCCTTAGCCAAATAACTAGGGGTGGTGGTGAGGAAAAATTTGTGTGGGGCCAGTCCCAACAACAAGTGTTCTATGATTTGAATTAGCGCTTGCGATCATCCCCAATACTGTCACTACCAGACCTGCAATAGCCAATTGAGATCAAGACATATTCTTCAGACTATGTTGTGGGCATCATTCTCACTCAACATGGCCACCCCATGGCCTATCATAGTGATACACTATCAGATGATGTTCATAAGTACCCTACTTATGACAAAGAAATATACTCCATTGTGCAATCCTACCACCAGTGGAGACATTACATTCTTGGGAAGGAGATAGTCATCCACACTAATCATAAGTCACTGTAGTTCATGAAAACACATGGAAAATTATAGAATGACCGCCATCAAAAGTGATCCACATACTTAGAAGAATTCCTCCTCAACATCAAGTATAAAAAAGGAAGCACCAATGACGTTGTTGATTTCCTTAGTAGACCACCAGTCGCGACACTCACCAAGATGCTAGACTCTTGCATCCATGACACCTATGGATGGCCCCAACTCTATGAGACAGACCCAAACTTTGCCACCATCTACCAAATGTTGGATGCAAACACAATTGTCAATAATTTCCATCTTCAGGATGGGTTGTTGTGTCATCTAGGCCATATCTATGTTCCATCAAGCGAGTGAGTGAAAATGATATAGGAATCCCACTACAGTTGGGTGGTAGGACACTTTGAAGTCGAAAAGACAGTGGCGATGCTACATAAACATTTCTACTGGTCAAAACTTTGAAAGGAGGTCAACAATTATAGTAGGTCCAACACTACCTGCGCTATTGCCAAACCAACAACTAAGAAACAGGGTCTATACACCTGTTGTGTGTGGGAATCCCTCCTACATACTTATCATTTAAGGGCTCTAATCATGCATGCATAAAATGAGCATTTCAAAGGCCTCAACTCTTTCTTATTCTCCTAACAGAAAACCCCACATTCATGCAATACAAAGGTGTAAATGAGATTCGATAACTCTACCTTAAGTGCTTCGTTTGATGTCGATCCCTTTGCTTTCACTCTCTCTTTGATTGCAACCATCCTCCCAAATATGACCTACATTCACACATGAGAAAACAAAAGGCTGCGAGCATGCATTTCATATACTAATTGCTGGGTTAGTTGTGACAATATCATAAAATAAATATTCAACTTGAACACATGAAATGGCAGGATGGGAAAAACATTCTTTTTTGTATTAATCTTCACAAGAGTAAACTTTACAATATGTGGCTGGCACTACTCCTCGAACTTGATCCTAGGCTCCTCCTCACAATGCACCAACTACTCAACCTCACAATGCAATTGTAGGAAAGTGGATAAAAGGAGGGATAAATTTGGGCAGAGTTTCTATACTCTTTTTTTTCTTTTCAAATGGGACCCCTACCCCTTCTTTTATAGGATATAAGGAGCTAGATATTTGGTCGAGTGACTAGCCATGCATGGTCGAAAGGTTTAGTTAACTTACCCAAAACTACGTGTTCTGTTGGAAACTTTCCATTTTTTGTTCTTTTTTAGGTACAGACGGGCTATAGTCAACCAGCTAGAGTGTACACATGGGATGTAGTGGGTCAGCAAGAGTGTACACGTGGGATGTAGTGGAACAAGGTGTGTGTACCTTTAAAAAGGGTGTTTTTAAGAAGAGTTGTTCACTACTAGCTTGGAGAAGAAGGAATATGAGATGGCTTGATGCCAGGTAAGCATGTATGGTGCAAATTAGGGTTATAACAACACCTCTCTTCCTACTCCTAATAGGCCATGGAAATCCTTATAAATGGACTACATGTCAGGCCTCCTGTCCACCAAGTAGGGAAATGACTATTTTTTTGTGGTTGTTGATCACTTTTCTAAGATGGAGATTTTGGTTTCTTGCAAGAAGGGAATCACAACATAAGCCATTGCCAAGATCTTCTTTGAGCGAGCTTGGGTACATTTTGGAATCCCTCAAACTATTTTCTCAGATCAGGATGGTCTATTTCTCAGCAAATTCTGGTCCAACCTCTTGTCACTGCTAGACTCCAAGCTCACCAAATCCATGGCCTTCCACCCCCAGACAGATGGCCAAACTGAGGTCATAAATCGAATGATCGTGCATATCCTGCACATGTATAATTCCAAGCACCCTCGCACATGGGATGAGAGTCTTCCCTATTTCCATCATAGCTACAATTGATACCTGCATAGCTCAACTGACCACAACCCCTTTTAGGTGGGGTTTGGATTCCAACCATTGGGTCCCATAGATGTTGCACTTCCCCTTGCGGTGACCTCGGTTGACTCATCTCCTGCTCCAACTGAAGCTAACAAAGCCACCCAGTTCATTGATTGTATCCATCACATCCTTCAAAAGGCTTAGGAGATCCTACAAAAGTCCAATGACAAGTACAAGGAGTGCCATAATCAACATTGGGTTCCACATAATTTTTAGGTGGGAAACAAAGTTTGATTGCACTTGCAGAAAGAACGCCTTACAGGACCACATTGGAAGATTTTCCCACTCTGTTATGGGCCATACAATGTCACCAAGGTTGTGCGAGATAATTCTTTTGGTCTCAATATTCCTCCTTTCCTTGGCCTACACCCAGTGTTCAACGTGTACCTCCTTCAGCCTTATTTCCCACCATTATTCGACACCTTAGACATAGTAGAACAACTGACAACAACAAAGCTCAACCTAGATTACATAAAACAAGCATCCAATGATAATATTGTGGATACATAGATCAAAGGCACTCGATAACAAAGGATCCAACTTTATTGAGTTTTCAAAGTAGGGAAACTCCCGCACCAAGGCAAGTGGATCACCTGGGGCCAAATTCAATAGAAATTTCCTCATCTGATGGGGGAACTCAATGCAATTTAGACCATTGCTTTGTAAGGAGGGAGGATTGATCTAGGTGGATATCGGTGGGCACCGACCTTTTCCAGTTGGCTCAAAACAACTTTCTAGCAATTTTGGTAATTTACTATTTTTAGCAGTTTTTCAGGTCTTGAACTTCTGGAGCCGTTTTGAGGCCCTAAAAGACGTTTTTTGGGTATGTACCAATCAAAAAATTTCATCATGAAAATTTCATCAAGAATTGTATTCCTTGGATAGATATTTCTAATGAGTTATTGTACACCTAAAATGAAGATCATATGCAAACGTTACAACCTCAGGAAGTTGATGTACTGATTTACACAAATGGGGCCCACATGAATTTTGGCGCTTCATCTCCTAGTGTTAGTTTTTTGGATGTATAGGGTTTTTGACACTCCTGTTTACTGTAAAAATTCCTTATGAGCCTCATTGAAATCATCTTCTTGTGAATGAGCATAGCTATCACATCTCTTCTCAGAGATAAGCCTCCACCATTCCAACAATCTTGTTTTCCATTGCATTTTATAGTTTCATCTTATTTCCTTGTTGAATAGAAAACCAGTTTTACTATATCTCTGTTATTTTGTGTAAAGCGTCTATTAATAATCTATAGTCATTTCATTCAGCTCATAAAATCTGGATCATAGGGGTAATCATGTAGCTTGAAATCTTTATTCATTTCCAACAACCAGGCCTCATCCTCTTCCCCTTTCCCGTGTTCACCATTGAAATTAGGTGGTTTGATATTCCTAAGTTCACCTTTCAAGATGTCTTCCTCAGGCCTTTTTCTTTGCCTCTCAACATGAGACACACTTGGGCTACTCCTTGGCCCTAAACTTGCATGATTTCTTCTAGTGGAATATCTTGGATAATGATATCACCTTCTCATGCTTCTTGACTTCCTATCGTTTTTATGATCATCCATTTTTCTATGGGATCTAGATGTTGATACTTGTCTATCACTAGATGCTTGCTTGGTTCCATCATATTTGTTAAATTTCTTATGAAACATGTTTAAGATCTAAAGTATCTCTTCCTGAGCCTTCATAAACTTTTCATTATCATCTTTATAGCTCTTCACTTCCCTATCAAATATTCTCATGAAGCCATTTAAGGCTATCCTCACCAACTCAGAATCCAAAATGACCTCTCCAACAGATGCCAACTCATCTTTAAATTGAGCCACCCAGGTAAGATAAGAAGAGACACTCTCCTCCTTACCCATCTTGGTATCATGCAACTTAGCCTTCAAGGCCATCTTCTGGTTCTCATTCTTTGCCTCGAACAAGTTCTTAAGTGCATCCCACATCTCCTTGGTAGTATCTTTCTCAGCCAAGTGTGGAATAAGGTGATCCTTCAACCCATCCAGAATAATCATCTGATCTTTAGCTTCCTTGACCTCATGCAAGTCCAAAGCAACAAGATCTGTTGTAGGAGATGCAACAGCAGAGCTGGCATAGTTATATATCTTTTTCTCTTTGAGAACAGCTGACAAAAGAACCTTCCATTGCAAGTAGTTGGAAATGCCATCCAACCAATCCTCATATCTAATGCTTGCATCCATATTCCCTGTCACAACTCAAGGAAAACAATCACACCCTTTTTCCCAAATATCACACTGCCCACTGTCAGAGACAAAGCTCTGATACCATGTTGATTTTTTTAATGACAAAATCAGAAATATTTCATTCACACATTTTTTCAAACACTTAGCAATCTAGAGATAGTTGTCTTCTTAAATTTCAGAAATGCATACCCACATTCAGAAATTTCTATAAGAAGAAATACAAATTGTTAAGAAAAATATGCAGCCGAAATGCACAATGGACAACAACCTATAACTCACAGAAATTTAGGAAACTACCAGGGAAAACCCCAATGTGGGGAAACCCAACGAGAGAGATAAATATTATTATCTTGCTTCAGGAAAGTTCAGAACAACATCAATAACACTTTTTCAGCCAAGAGAAATACCTCTTACAACACAAAATTGTCCCCCACAAATCTGTCTTGAAAACCATGCCATAGTCCGTACAACTGTACAGATTTGTTGAAATTTGACACCTTGAAATTCATGCCAAAATAGGCTATTGTACCTTCTCTTCTGTACGACCATCCTCCTTCAGAAAATTCTTCAAGGATGCCTCGAAAAATGTGCCCAAGCTTGCCTCCATTTTCATGCCTCAAGAATGTTGTTGTACGACCTGTACGGATCCGTACAATATAGCCTGTCCCAACAAATAACACTGCTGCAAATCAAAATAGAAATATCCTCCTTGGGATTTATGCCCTAGCTCTCTTGGGAATCATGCCCTTCTTGATGTTCACTTTCCTCTCTCAAGCAATCTCTCAACTTCTCCTCTCATCTTCTCCGGTGTGTCTTTCTCACATCCCTAAGCATGTATATGTACTTTTCTCTTTTCCCAAGAAACCCTAACTTACATAACCAACTCAATCTAATGGCTATCATAAGTCTAATCTGAGGGCTCATATTTAATGCTCCTCATTAATTACAAAATCATTAATAAATGCTCATTAAATACTTTTTGGGTCCCACAACTTAAAATCACTTTAAGTTATAAATTACATTCACTTTATAAAATCACTTTATTTAAAAAGTCACTTTACAAATAAAACATATCTAGGAATTATGACTTTATGTCCTCCCCATGAAAAACACAAAAACATGAATGAGGACATCCCTTGTTATATTTCAACACTTTGTGAGTTAAACATCGACGCAAGATATTGTCTACTCGTGGACAATACAAAGTGTCTCCAATGATAAGGTAGTTCTTATATTGGTATCGTATACATCATCGGTCATCTCGCGAGAGATGTTGAGGGAACTTCAAAGTTTGAAGATAGAGAATAATGTCTTTGTACCAGGGTCTGACAATGAGACAAGGAAAATGTGTTCCTCCACACATGAATCAACATGAATAATATCCATGTCTAATCGAGGGAAGTTGGATATTAACTCTGCAAAAACTAGTGATTTTTTGGATTTCACAGAAGCAAAATCGAGATCGAACTCTTGTAGAATGGCAATACATTTATTGTACTTTCCCCCTATGAAACACTTGGTAAGGACATATTGAAATGGATTGACATCGGCAACCACAGTAGTTTTGAAAAGCAATATATGATGTCATAACCGTTGGACTATGTGAACGGCATCCAAAGCTAGCTTTTCAACATGAGAATATTTGAGTTTAGGGCCAACTAAGTTTCGAATAAGATAGTAAATGATGTGCTCAGGGAGCACCAACACCATACCAATCGTCTCTTTGGACATGGAGACATAAATCAAGTAATCTATAATATAGTCTGGAGACTTAAGAAGAGGCGTCGATACCAAGGCTTTCTTCAAAGCATCGAAGGATTCTTGGGCTCGCTCATCCCAGATAAAAGGAGTGTCCTTTTTCAAGAGACAGATGAAACCCTTAGTAATATTTGCAATCAAAGTATTGCCTCAACCTTTAATTTTTCTACCATGATCCCAGTCTCAGAGACTAAAAATCCTAGAAGATGACCCGACCTAATGAAAAAGATGCATTTATGAGGGTTTAACTGGATGCGATAATGGTGACATCTTTCAAAGATGAGAGTGAGCAGAAAAATCATCAAGATAGGCTTCGATTGTATGCTTAAGATCATGAAATGCGAAGTTCATAGCTCGTTGGAAGGTTGCTCTGACATTTTTAAGGTCAAAAGGCATCTTCTAGTATGCGAAAGTACCCCAAGGGAAAATAAATGTCGTCTTGTGTTGGTCCTTGAATTTAATTTGAATTTGGTTATACCTCAAAAATCCATCCATGAAATAAAAAACTCTGCTTCCCGCACACTCGTTGAGAATCTAATCGATGAAGGGTGTCGGGAAGTTGTCTTTAGGACATGCTTTGTTTAGGTCACAAAAATCCATGCATACACAGATGGTTCCTTTCTTTTTATTCATAGGAACGGGATTGGATACCCATTTAGTCAAGGGAACCGAGTAGATAAAGCCGACATTAAGCAGTTTTTATACCTTTGCCTTAATAGCAGGGGCCTTCCTGGGATTGATAGCTCTAAGACATTGTCGAACATCCTTAGCATTGTTGGCACAGGGGCAGACCTAGGGTTTAATGCTACAACAGTGCACCAACAAAACCCTAACTACCAACCTGTTCAGCAACACCTGCAAAACAGATGAAGTCTCACCCGAGGAAGAGGCAGGGGTGGTTGCAGGACTCAGATGTCTGAAACCTTAGATGGGACACATATCTGTGATTATAACACTTAACAAAGTACTCAGTAGTTAACATTCATCAATATCCAATCTTAGTTACAGCACAGTTAAACCTTAATTACAGAGTATCACAGTATTCATTTAGATCTAAGGTACTTAAGCACTAAGCATATGTACATAAGTCAGATCTAACATCCATCCATATTATTAAGCACTAATCATCAACAAATCATTCGTCTATATTAAAGCACTAATCAAGTAAAAACATAAACACATCAATACATCGCACAAAGCATAGAAACACAACATGTACGTGGCTCACCCCCACCCTAAGGCTACGTCCACCAACTCTTCTCTTCTTTATTATCTTTGGTCAAGCTTCTTACAGGAACATAGCATCCAAGTTCTACTCTACAGAAGACAGGAGAATTGTGTGCACTCTGCCAGATCCTCCTTCTTCTAGCTAGGGTACAACACCAAGCCTTCATATAGTCTCTTACAGTTACTTGCACTAGCCTTACAAGCCTCACACAGTATGCACAAAGAACTTACAACTCTTGATCACATAGATCAAACTCTAACACTTAGCACACCAGCCTACTAGGTATCTCCCCTCTTCTTACATCTCTTAGCTACTTATTTATACATTACAAAATAGGCTTAAACATGGGTAAACCCATGGGTCAACATCCCATGCCCATTACATAATCTTGAATCTCAAAAAGGGGATGAGATCCCGCGATCTCTTCTTTGTCTTGCGCTCTTCCTTCAAGAGCCTATCGAAGTCCCAAAATTAGGTCAAACATGACCAAGAATCCTCAAAACTTGGTCAAGGGCCAACAAGCCCCCAACACTCACCTATGACTCATCCTGAGTCACTTTGATCTAACTAGTTCTGCTTCAAAATCCTCAAGTTGCTTCAAATTTTTTTTATGCCACAGCCTCCTGTTCAACAAACTCTTGTATGAATGCTTCATTGACAAGTCCCTCTAGGCATTGTTTAGCTGCAGTGCTGACTTGCTCCAGTTTCACTCCTCGGACTTCAATATCTATGAACAGTTGGTAAGCCTCATCCTGTACAGGCTGGAGCCTCTGAGTTACTTCCATAACTCTGCTCTGAATAGTGTGGACCTGTTGCTGGGCAGTGCACTGCTCTTGGGATTGCTTCATTCTTTCCACAATTAACAGGGGCTTCAACTATGTTTGTATTGTCTCTGCTTGTTGCTTCGCTTCCTGTAGTTGTGAGTCCAGTGCCTTCAATTCTAGATTCTCAGTGAGTCACTCATATGTCTGGGCACTTCAATCACTTGGTTTCTTTCATTCCATGGCAAGGACTTTGATTCTTTCAACTGCGCTTCAAGTAGTTGCTTCTCTTTGATCCCTTACATCCTGCGGGGTGTCGGGTACGGTGTGGAGCTCTAAGTCTTTCATTTGTTGTTGTAGTTGTTGGATAGCTTCTGCGAGCTTCTCTACTTGATCTGTGACTCAGTCTTCTTCATGTGGTTCTAATATTGTCACAGAGTGAAGTGCTTTGTTGACTACTTCTTTCACTTTGAGCTCTGCGAGAAACTGTTATTTTTCTTGTTGCATCTGTGCTTTCTCTTCTTCAAACTTTGCCTAGAGAGAAACCTTCTCCTATTCTGCAAGTCGATGTTGTTCTACAAGTACTCTTTGCACTTGATTCAAGGCATGTGTGGCTTGTTCTATTTCTTCTTGAGAGCGATGAAGGCGAGCTTTGACCACATCAGCTAGTCGACAGAGTTGGGTTGTCTCATCTCCCAACTCTGGTTCTTCTGATGGCAAGGGCGCAGTGGACACTACGCGGCTAGGCTGAAGGGCCTGTTGTACCCCTCGGAGGTCGACCTTAATTCTATCATACTTTTCCTCCTGCTTAGCTTCTTTTTTCTCCACTATTTATAGTGAAGCGTCATTTAGGGCTACTATGATGAAGTCAAAATCATCGGTAGTGAGCATAGTCTTCATCTTGGTCACGGTGGCTCTGGATTTCTTCCGAGAAGAAGGTTTTGGGGGAGAAACCTTCCTCTTCTTCAGGGGATCAACCTCGTCTCTAGGTTATGTTACTTCCCCTTTCTTATGTTCATCTCCTTTTCCATTTATCTCTTCTACTTCGTCATCACCCCCTTGGTCAGGTGATACTAAAGCAGTCTTGCCTGAGGTGTTGCTTAAGTCTTGGACCTCTTCAGTATTCTTCCTTCTACTAGTGTCGGGTGTCTTCTGTTCTTTATGGGTGGCCTCTAGGCTATCTAGTTCATGGTCAGACATCTCTACAGGGTCAGTGGGGATAAGGAGTTCTGTGAACGATTCCTTAGTGATCTCCTCAAGGTCCTCTTCTATGAGTTTGTAGTATGACTGAAGTTGCTCCTTATGTTCATCGGCTCACACTATAATGTAGATGAAGTGTTGATCTGCACAGAACTTCATTAGGGGTCGGAACCTCTATAGGGTGTTCAGAGTCATCTGAGGTTCAGCTTCGATGGATCTCTTCAAATGAGGGTAATATGTGTGAAAAACGGCGTTAGACTGCCATTGTTTGCTTATATCACTCGAGTATCAGAGTGTGGTGAACTTTGCTGTAAGCAGCTTGAATGGCTCAATATTCAGAAAGGTCACAATTTCCGACATCTCCCAGGAAACAAAGGCGATGAGGATCAGAAGCCAACTAAATTGAAACTCGTAGCCCTGATCTTGTGCGTTGTGGCAGTCTAGTTCCAATCGATTAACTAGGTACTTCACCCAATTCATATGTAGACCTTCCATGCACTTCACTACGAAGTCAATGACAAATCCTGTGACCTGTGTGGGTCCATTCTTCCTTACTAACTTTTCGGCTATTAACTGGCAGGATAGGTGCACTGCACCATTATGAATGGAGGCTACCTTGTAGCCTCGCATCCCCTTTTCAACATCGTTGTATGTATCCTTGATCATTTGTACTAGTGCACGATCTGTGGCTTTTCTTGGATAGAACTCCTATGGGTCAGGTCCTTGCATACTTAATCTGATGATCCTATGTATCAACGTCGGATCAACTGTGATACGGCGGTCTAGCCATAAGTAGTCACCATGGTAACATGAAAGTAGTAGCTTGACACAAGAGTTGACTTCCTGGTGCCTTCTGAAGTGTGGGATTTTCATTACATTTAACAGGGTGGATTGCGCGAGGTACATCGTCCACGGCTGGGGAATTATCTTTGAGTTCTTTTCCTTCGTCCTAGTCAGGTATTTATGCAGGGCGAGCATACTATAGTTCTTGCGATCTTCGAGGTTGAAGTCACTGAACTTCAACGGTGCGATCTTGTCTTGCTGCACTCGAACTGTGCGTATCCCCTTCGGGAGGTACGTAGTAGCCATGGTGTACCCGAAATCTCTTGGCACACTATCACGACTCACTACGCCAGCCAAAGGTAGGATGTAATTGGGTAATATGGTCAGGATCAGCTTCACATTTGTTAGGTCATCTCTATGTTTGGTTCTCTTTTTAGCTGATGGTCAGGATGGTCTGCCTCTGCAAGCAATTGATGGAGAGGCTTGCACTCCTTTCGTCGATGATGCTTGTACACCCACAGACATCACTCTTTCAAACATGACTCTCTCATTCATGAGGTCGATGAGTACTTCCTTCACAAACTCATCAACGGTTCTAAGTTCTTCGGACATATACGCTCGTGGTTGAATATCTCAGGTTCGAAGAGTAACTTCTCAATGCAATGAGATGGATGGTAATAGCATGATGATTATTGTGCAAAATCAACTATTCTACGGGCTCATATAGTCACAGTTGGAAAAAGTGTTCTCGTTGCATGGCGCAACAGGATAAATAGATAACTTGGCAACGGATATCTTGTAACAAGTGAGAAGCCTTCATTAACTCAGTTTTTTTGTTATGGCATGGTCCCAACGATCTGGTGGTGAACTTTCTCACCATAAATTCCTTTCTACCCATTCGGGTCGTCGGTCTAACAGTTATATTGTTCCCAATGGCTATATTTCTTCACCATGGATAAGTGCCATGTGACGCAGTTCTGATATCCAAGCGAAGTTCCAATTTTGCAAGTTTTCCTTCTGCGAAGTTCCCTCTGGAACCTTCTATAACTTTTCGATCTTAGCTCTCTTCTTACTTAGTTTTCTAGCCTTCTTTCCGGTGAGCTTCTTCTCAGAATTCCTTTTTCCATTCTGATTCTTATCTTCTTTTGTTAGAGTAACTTCGCGTTGTTGAGATTATTTCCTAGAAATCAGGGGTAATACTTCATATGTATCTGGAATACTTACTCCAGTCTTCTATAGGTCTTTTAGTGTTCTTCCCACTTCAACATCCAAGTCTCTAGTTTTAAATAGATTCGCTCGGTTCTCTTATTCATCAATCAGGTGTGCGATCCTCCTAGTCATGAAATCTTTCAAATCTTGCTTCTTTTGTTTTAATACTTCTTCTTCTTTCCTTCTGGCCTAATCTCCTTCAATCCAAGGTTTTCCTAGTAGCATATCAAATAGACCATTGTTCTCAATAAATTTAACAACTTCAAATTCTTCCTCTGTCGAAGTTCCATGAGCACTTATAGATATTTGGATAAGACTTCCACATAGGGTTATCATATTTTCTCTGAATAATCCTATTTCTAACAATGAAGGAATCATAGCAGGCTCCCATAAAATTTTCTAAGTTCTTTTTGTCATGATATTCACCTGTGTTTCCTCATCCAGAACACAGTCAATGTTGAAGTCTCCTATTCTTGTTTCAATGCACTCTTTTTCTTTGAAGATCTCTGATAAGATGATATGTCAGTGGTCATTCAGGGTTTCTTTCATCTATAGCAATACTTTTTCTGATTCTCTCTGGGGTTCTTCCATAATCTCAGTTTTTGGATCTGCCTTAGGGTTTTCTTGGTTCATATTCATTCTTTCAACCTTAGCAATCATTCTAGGGCAATCCAATACTTCATGGTCCATAGCTCTATAGAAAATACAACTAGATATTCTACCAGGGCATTCCTTAGCCAGATGTCTCGGTCTTTTGCAACTATAACAAAGGGTTAATCATGTCTTTCTCTTAAATGATTCCCATCCTTTCATGTACTGTGCACTAGGATCATAGTATCTACCCTGCAACAAACTATTTATAGGGTCCTGCATCCATTTGTTAGTCCAAACATTCTCTTTATGCATAGGTATAACATATCTTTCACTATTCTTATCAGATCTACTCATATCAAATCTTATTTCTTCTATCAGTGCCCTAGTTTTCAATCTAGGACAAATATTATCAAACATACCTAGATCCATACTTTAGAAACAAAAATTTCCACTAATCTTATCTTCAACAGAGCACAAAGCTTCCAGATCTAAAACTTTTCACTATTCTTACCTTTATCAAAGCACAAATCTTGCAGATCTTACCTCTTTAAGAAAAAAATCCCACTTTTACCTTTCTCAGAGCACAAAGCTTTCAGATCTTACCTCTTTTCTTCAGATCTGACCCTTCTTCTTGGTACAGAGCTTCACAGGTCAAGTGGAATGCTTCACACTAGGGAAACACATCTATGAACGGAGCTTTCACAGTTTCAGGTTGAATCTTTGCACAGAGCTTCTTCTTCCTCAGTTTCTAGCAATCACAGTTTCAGTCGGAGCTTTGCACAAAGCTTCTTCTTCCTCAGTTCCTAGAAATCACAGTTTTAGGTTGGATCTTTGCACAAAGATTCTTCTTCTTTAGTTCCCAGCAATCATAGTTTCAGGTCTCAACAATGGAACCATTTATTGGCACAGGGGTAGACCCAGGGTTCAACGCTACAACAGCACACCAACAAAACACTAACTACCGACCCTTTCGGCAACACCTGCGAATAATATTAAGTCTCAACCAAGGTAGAGGAAGGGGTGGTTGTAGAACTCGGATGTTTGCAACCTTAGTTGGGACACGGATCTGTGATTCTAACACTTAACAGAGCACTCAATAGTTAACGTTCATCAATATCCAGTCTTAGTTATAGTGCAGTTAAACCCTAATTACAAAGTATCATAGTATTCATTCAGATCTAAGGTACTTAAGCACTAAGCATATGTACATAAGTCAAATCTAACATCCATCCATATTATTAAGCACTAAGAATCAATAGATCATTCATCTATATTAAAGCATTAAGCAAGAAAACACATCAATACATCGCACAAAGCATAACAACATAGCATGTACGTGGTTCACCCCCACCCTAGGGCTACATCCACCAACTCTTCTCTTCTTTATTATCTTTGGTCAAGATTCTTACAAGTACATAGCATCCAATTTCTACTCCGTGGAAGACAGGAGATATACACGCACTCTACCAAATCCTCCTTCTTCTAGCTAGAGTACAGCACCAAGCCTTCACACAGTATCTTACAGTTACTTGCACTAGCCTTGCAAGCCTCACACAATATGCACAAAGCACTTACAACTCTTGATCACATAGATCGAACTCTAGCACTTAGCACACTGGCCTACTAGATCTCTCTCATCTTCTTACATCACTTACTTATTTATTTATACATTACAAAATAGGCCTAACATGGGTAAACCCATGGGTCGACATCCCATGCCCATTTGTTGGCCCTTGACCAAGTTTTGGGATAATCTTGGTCATGTTTGACCATTTTTTGGACTTTGACAACCTGTTGAAGATGGAGCACCAAACGAAGCAGAGATCATGGGATCTCGACCCACTTTTGGGTCCATTTTGGATTTTTGGGAATATGTAATGGGAAAGGGATGTTGGCCCATGGGTTTTACCAATGCTTAGGCCTATTTTGTATGTATAAATAGTAAGCTAGTGAGCTAGAGGATAGATCAGCATCTATGTGATGTATTCTAAGTGCAAGTAAGGTCTGTAAGTTCTTTGTGTCGATATGAGACTTGCAGGTCTAAGTACAAGTCATTGTAGGAAGTTGGAAAAGGCTTTATGTTGTAACGAAATGAGGAAGGATCTAGCGAGCTGCGTAGATCTTCTGTCCTATGCGCAGTAGGATTTTGGTGGCTCTGTGTTGTAACCGATTGAGGATGATAATAAAGAAGAAGAGTTGGTGGGCGTAGCCCCAGGATGGGGGTGAACCACGTAAGTATTGTGTTGTGTTGCTCTGTGCTTGTCTCAATGTGTTTATGTTCCCATTTTGCTAAGTTCTATGAGATGACTGAATAGATCTACTTATGATTTGTGCTTATAAAATTGTTTGAATGCTAGATCTGACATGTATGAAGATGCTTAGTGCTGATCTACCAGATCTTATCTATTTTACTGTTGCTAAGTGATGAAATACCTTAGATCTAAGTGGATGTTGTGATGCTCTGTGCTATTTGCGAAGTATAATAAGGGTTGAATATTGACAAATGATCTATGCTAAGTACTCTGTAAGTGATATAATCACATATATGTGTCCCAGCTAATGTTACAAACACTTGAGTCCTTCAACCACCCCTGCCTCTACCTCGGGTGAGACTTCATCTACTTCCCAAGTGTTGACGAAAGTGCTTGCAGTTATGGATTTGTTGGTACGCTCTTGAGCATTGAACCGTGGGTATTCCCCTGTGCCAACACCATTACATAATTTTGAATCCCAAAAAGGGCCCTAAAAGGGGTCGATATCCCGCGATCTCTGCTTCATCTTGCGCTCTGCCTTCGACAACCTGTCGAAGTCCCAAAATTAGGTCAAACATGACCAAGAATCCTCAAAACTTGGTCAAG
>CBVK0101753009.1:0-15632 GCA_900067695.1 Picea abies | reverse complement strand
TACAATATCGACAATTTACAGATTTAATTAAAACCAAAATAGAGTGAAAGTATTAAGGAAAGTGAAGAAAAATGTCTTGAGAATACCATTGCTAAATATCATAGCTCAAGAGATTCTTTTCATGTGTTCATCTCTGATTCCTTTTACTCTTTATACCATGATCTCTTCTTATATTTTGGTGGACATGATACTTTACCCACGGTATCTTATTCTTTTCCGTCACAATAAGATCTTTTCGATATGACAAGATTTGGTGAAATTAATTCCAAACATAACATTTATGAAGTCGGATTTGATGCTCTTTCACTTTCATCACTCACATGGAAAAAATACATGTTGCAAGATGATTTTACATGATTTATTTTTGAAAAAGAAAATGCACTCATTCTTATGGAGATCAAATATTCTACATTGCATATTTGTTCTTTGATTAGTTAGAATTTTAATGTTTACGCTTCACATTTTGAAACGATCAATCTCATCAAAGGAAGCATTCAAACCAATAAACTAATTGATGTCATGAATCCTCTTATGATGTGTTCCCCAATGATATATCCATTTCATCGAAGTCATAGTTTGCATCCTAATTTTTATGGCAAGATCTTAGAATGGCTTGAAGATTCGTATCTAAAAAATCTTCATAATAAAGATAAAAGTGTGCTTTCTTTGTTTCTACCTAAATATATAGGAAGTAAGCATGACATGATTTTTTTAGATCCTTCATGTGAAGAAACAGATGAACACTTGGAGAATTGTCAAGAGGATGGGGCACTTCGGACTTAGCTAATGGTTATGTCAGGTCCCCATAATATTGATAAGTTTTCCAAACTTACACTCGTCCATGCCATTATGACCCATGTCATGACAATATTGCAGAATGGTTGGAGGATTCATACATAAAAAAGTTTCAAAAAAATGGTAAGGTCGTGCTTGTTTTGTTTTTAAAAGAATATATAGGAGGTAAGCATGACATATTTCTTTTGTATTTGCAAATACTACATTCTTTTATTCTGATTTTCGATTTTCTATGCCTTGCAGGATTGAAAATGCTCTTGTGGCTGCACTGGAAACACGATTTTACTTAGCGTTTTGATCTATTTTGTAGTTTAGAGTAGGTTTAGGAGCATGTTTCCTTTAGTTTTATTTCTCAGTGTTTCTCTTTGTAATAATGTAGTTATGAACACAAGTGGGCACACCAAGAGGACCATAATATGAATGTTGTCAGGGAAGTCCACTTTAAATCTTTTTCTCTCTTCTTTTCGTTGAATATTTCTTTTCAAAAATGCAGTATCATCATGAAAATTTTAAATGGAAAGTAAAGAGATAAGTAAATTCGAACTATCAATTCAACCTTGACCCAAGGTGCCATGAGTAGGACTGCTCTCATATTAGTAAGGATTTTTCTATTTTCTTTTAGTCTCTTTTATTTTTAATAATAATGCTTGGTCAAAGTAACATCTTATGCATCACTATCTTAAGAAAAGAACTTGCTCGCACATGAGATTTTATATGATTTAGTTCGTCCTTTATTTTACAGTGGGATGCTAGTAGATTCCAAAGCTTGGGTTTATCTTTGGCCAAAATTGTTTCTGAAAGTGTGTTTTTTCTATTTCAATTTTGTTTGTTTTGATATACTTCTGATTTTGAATCCCATTAATAAAATCTGATTCAATTTGTTGTGTGTTTGTTTTTTTTTCTTTCTTTGATTGAACTTTCTTCTTGTCTGTCTTTTTAAATAATTATATTTCTAATCAAAGAGCGATTGTCGAAGAAAGCATTCATTTCAAGGCTTAAAGCAATTTGAAACAGTTCAAACAATTTCTGATGTTAAGGTTCAACTCAGATAATTGATTTGTAAGTCAGTTGAGTACTATGAAATCCTAAATGGTCTTTGTCAGAGTATTACCCTTGAAATGTGTCAAGATCTTTAGGAATTACGATTGTCCTTAGAATTTTTACGCCATCCATATTCTTAAGGAATAACTTTTAAGTGCTTCCCCATTCTCTATATGATTTCTTAAATGAAATCTAAAATCTCTAAATCATGATAAAACTTCTAGTTTTGAAAGAAAAAAACAAAAACAAAAAATGATCAATTGTTCACCTGTATTGCAATTAACCTCTAGTATCACCCCGCTCTCTTTGTTATCAATAAATATGTAATTATATTATTATTTAAAAGTGGCATAATAGGGTTGGAAGCACTCAAGTGTGGAAAGTATGTGTAAACCCGTCAGGGTACTAAACAAGCTCGCTGGCAGCGGGTAAATGCACACATGATACCAAGACAACTTCGTTGGGGTATTGAATAGGCCTGCTGGTAGTGAAGCAATGTCGGGTTGAGAGGTAGCAGGTATATGCTTTTAAATTAACTTTTATGGAATTATAAATCATGTGGATACAACTATTGGATGGGATTAAATCATTTGAGTGGGTTAAATGACATCCCTGCCAAGGCTATGGACGCCTGCTAGCAGTAGTGGCTCTATAAATGGTATTGAAGTCTTTTATAAACCTCGTGACTCTTTGATTAAAACAAAACTTTAGGTTATTATTCTCTGTAAAAGCATTATTTTCTTCTTTTCTGATATTTTTCTATAAATCTGAGCTAGTCTTAACATTGTGTAATATTAAAGTGGATTTTTTTCAAAGCAACTTAAAAATACATCCAAGTCTTATTCTTCTTCTCTACGATGAAAGTTTAATAGGTCAGAGATAACTGCTTCACCCAGTAAGTTGCCATTTGTTGGGCCCCAACAACCCCCTTTTTTTCCTTTAATCAAAATCTAGGGTCCCTCGAAATTTTACTTGGATTCTTCATTTGTTTCCCTTTGAATTGATTGGATTGGTATTGGTTTGCTTTGTTTCAAGGTTGGTTTGATTTTATATTATTTTTTTTGTTTGGTTTGAATTTCATGAAATTTAAATGCCATTTCGTTTTGCTTTCTACAGAGTTTTAATGTTGATGGAAAAGCTTCATAATCTGAGAGATTTTATTACGACACATATTTTCTATGACATTTGTTCACATTTGATAAAATTTGAATGAGGGAGAAACAAATATAGAAATCTTAATTTAAACAAAAACCTTAATTTTTGTCAACTTTTACTTTCGTTTAAATTATGATTATGTTTTCGACTTTTGCTCATTAACAATAATTTTCACAAAATCATTTGGTAGGTTTAATTAATTAAATTATTTTGTTAGTTTGCATCTCATTTCAAAATAAAAATAAAATAATAATAAAAAGAATTATCTATCATTTGTTTGATTTTGTGAAAACCCAAAATTAATATTTTTCTCCTCTTCATCAAATTGAAGCTTCTAGAATTTTAAGATCATATTTGAAAGGAAAATATAAACAATGTTTGTTTAGAACTTATAGTTAGTTTAAATTCATTTTTTATTTTATTGTTCTAGATTTTGTTTTATTCACAATTTTTAGGTTATTAATTTAGGTTTCTTTTTGTTTCACATGTTTCTATTATCCGTTATTTGGTATGGAGCTGATCATGGTTTGATTTTATTATCTAAATACGTTCAAGATAATTGATCCAAAAATAATATTAGATTGCTGCAAATAAATTATGAACAACAACAGATAAGATTTGGAAATGCGTTCAAGAACAAAAAGACGATTTTGTGGGACTTATTTCAGCCAAACCGTAAGGAATTTGTAGAAATGGTTGAAAACCCATCTCCATAATGGACCCATTTAGCTTATATGTGAGAATGTTTCCAAACAAATGCACAATTTGAGAGATAGTTGTGTCTCTTTACGAGGCAAATTTCAGGTGGAGGAAATTATTAGTGACACCCAGACTGTTCATTCATTGTATAAATATATGAGAAAGTTCAGAGCCATGGAGATCCAAGAATTTGAGAGGGAGACTTTTATCCTTTCTCTTTTGTATATTATTTCTTTTTTCAAATGGAGTAACAGATGGTTGGAATCTTTGGGAGAATGAACAAGTATTTTCAAAGAAGAATATGGAATTCCAGGTTGCTTAATGGCTTTTGTCTTGTGAGTAAAATGATTTTATTTTCATTATAATATCTTCATATTATTTGAATAATTGATTATGCATTGATTTAAATTAGCTTTAGTCTGTTTTATCAATACATGGTTAATTGCTATCATTTATATATTATTTTTTTTCAATCTTTAAGAGTCTATTATCCCAAAAGTTCTTCCTGGACCATATGATGAACATATTTTGTTGAAACTATATGAGAAAGAAGTTTAGTCTTTGGCTTTCATCCTATGTAGACTTTGCAGTGTTTTTTTTTTATTGTCTTCTCATGTAATTTTTTGATGTGAAATGTTATCTGTGTCGAATTAGCTTTAGTAAGTTCCCACATAATATTTTATATCATGCTTTTCTTTATGTTGTTCATTATCTTTTGGTTTAGTTTATATCTATGACTGATCATCTATTCAAGTATTTTGAGTTTACATATGATGCTAGATAGCTGGTAACACCATTCCTGAGAATTGAAATTTCTTTCATCTTCAGTTATTGGACATTTCAAGGTCACAAGATATATAATTATTTGTCTTTTTGTCATTATAAACTCGCTCCAGAATATGAAACACTTCCTTGAATTTCTTCAGGAAGTATTATGCTTGTTTTTGTCATAGGTTTACACTTGAAACAGGTTAAGAGGAGCTCATACAATATAGAGAGATGAATTTAGCTTAGTAATGCTGATCAGTGAGATGTTAGTAGGTGCATTTTTTTTTTTTCAGATTTGTTTATATATTAACGAAACGATGACTGCATTAATTAGCTTTGATTGTTTCTGTGTTATCATTTCAATTGTATTTTCTTAGTATTTATCAGTTTAAAATCTGTAAACATTAAAAAAACAAAAAAGATTTTTGCTCCTACTTTATTTTATTTTGAAACATTATTATGAACATTCATTTTCGCAAGGTTTCAAGTAAACCTTGCAAATTGTATATAGATTGTTTATAATCATTTGTATATTCACATTTCTTTTTAATAAACATCAGTAAGTAATATATCATTTTTTAGAATCATAGCTTTAGATTAGTTTATTTCTTTTACTGTTTTTAGGACTTTAGTTGGCTAACATAGCCATTAAACTCGTCGGGTCGGGTCATACCAAACGACTTGGGTTAATTAGACAACCTCGGTCCTAATCTAACCTTCCAATTGACGGTGTGTCATTTACGCCCGTCAACAAATGGCGTTAGAAGGAGGGCTGAGGTAAATTTAATGATTAAATATTTCACCCCTCAGCCTGTCATAATTCTAGATTTAACAATTTTTTCTTCTGTGTCATCTTGAAATCCACTAGAAGGCATGTCAGAATGACAAGATGGTCTTGCACGATTCTTTGTTTTGAATGTATTTAATTCTCCATGGCTCCCCAAATCACTGTGTTGAAACATGCTTTCCACTTCTCATTATCTGATATTCCCAACGAGACAGTCTCTCGCTTGTCCAAACTCAACTTTGATGGTGGGGGGGATGTATCTGCAAAAGACCATCTTAACAAGTTTTGGTGTAAATGCATCAAACATGATATTTCTGATTTAAAGGTTTTATGCAGATTGTTTTCTTTTACTTTTAGGTGCTGGATTAAACATTGGTTTGAGTCTTTTCCAACATATCACATTATTGATTGGTTTTAGTTTGTAGATGAATTTTTAGATGATTTTGAAAACTATGATTACAATCAATTATGTGAACAATTTCAGACTTTACTAATCAATGACAATTCATCTATAAAAGGCTTTTCAACAAGAATCCATCATGTTCTCTATGAATTTAATATTGATGACATGTCATTTGTATTAAATCTTCTCTATGATACTTGCGTCCCTTTCATCCAATCATATTCAATTGTGAATGTGTTGACGGGCGAAATTGACCGTCTGTCAACTGGAAGAGTGGAACCGGTCCGAGGTTGTCTAATAACCCAACCCGTTTGGGATGAACCACTCTGATGGGTTTAGCGACTCCGTTAGCTGATCTAAGGTCCTAAGAAAACAAAAAGAAAACTAAATAACTAATCTAACTAAATAAAACAAACTAAACTAAAACTAATTATTAAACAAACTAAACTAATCTAACTATTCTATATATACAATCTACTAACTACTACTATACTAACTCTAACTAATTAACTATCTAACTACTAATTGAATTATAACTTATTCACAAAATATACAATATCGACAATTTACATATTTAATTAAAACCTGACAAAACTCATTTGTATTCTTCCCTAAGACAACGAAAGATATTTTTATTGCTTTTATAATTTTATGAACAGAAATAAAATAGAAAAATAACTAAACTAAATTACTAATCTAAACTACAAGTATATCTAACTAAAATACTAATAATATACTAAAAAAATAAATAACAAATTGACCTGGAAATGCTCCAGGTTTGTCCCGTGTATGATGACTATGGTAGTAGATCGAAGGAAGGAAACTCGCACCGAATAATCCAGAGGCTTCTTGTAAACGATAGCTGTAGTGCTCTTTAAGTTTAATTACAGGACAAACAAGACATAAAAATCACAACAATTATATGATTTATAAATCTCCACAATTAGGTAAACCTGTATGAAAAAAACTTATACTTAATAATTCAATTGATGAAGAAGAGAAATCTGTCATTCACAAACTGAATCAAGTAATTGTTGTGTTTTTAAGTAAAGGAAGAAATCAGATATGGATCATATTAATGAATTCATACCATTTGCAAAATACTATGATAGCTAAAGTAGTCACTAATCAAATGCAAAGTGATAAGCATAACATGAAACAAAAAATTGATATTATGAAAAGCGAAAGTTGTAGCAGAACATCAACTTCTGTCTCAGTATGTATTAGATATCCATAATCCTGGTTCTCCCACAAGCAAGGATGATCCTTATTACACAAAATAATAAGTATTTAAAGGTTTTCCACAGGGTAAAACCTCCCCGTGGAAGTTATAAAACTGTTTACATAAAATCTAGGAAGATATCCCAAAGTTGCCTAAACTAGGAAACTAAAATGAAATTAAAACATCCAAATATCCTCTAGACTGTCCATCAAATCCCATGCAATTCGAATTCACCTGAAAAGGACAAAGATGAACAAATTAGAAGGATCTTTTACTAATAAAATGATAGAAAATTTAATTCAATAGACTAGCTACAGAATCATCTGATTTTGTAGTTGGTCTAAATAAGGTACAGAATCAACATTGTAATTAATCGAAAATCTTTTAAAAGATTTCAGTTTAATTGACATCAATAATCATTTGAAAAATGAATCATTTAATTCGAATTTGTCATATCATTCAAAACCAAACAAGATCCGAATCAATGAATGCCTACAGAGATAGGCGTACTCTATTTCTTGTGTCACCACAAAATCGAATGAATCAGAACCATAATCCAAATATTGTAAAATCGTATGATATCAATTTGGAATCGACACAATCAAAACAAATCACATACAATTGTTATGACATCTTATCAGCTAGGGATACGATCGAAGCCAAAAAGATCGTTATTAAATCGTTATCATTGTGTTGACATAGCCACGAATAGATTAATTCAAACTGGCGTGAAAATGAATTGAAATAAAATTGTAACAGGATCGATTGATTAGCCACAGAATTCGTAATTTGTTACTGCGAATTAGGCGAACAAGATTGTTTTGACTTTGGTCAGAATCGTTCATTTGACAATGAATTACAATCGGATTTGACAGGAGTAACAAATATCGATCAATCTGTTTTACAAATCAAACAGAGCAACAATCAAAACACGAGCCCAGTTCACAAAACACTCTTGCCAACTCATAATCCAGTCAGAATAGAAGTGAATCGAACAGAAAAGGTTTCAACATAGTGATTACGAATCAAAAACATCCCACGATTCGGGCGCATTCACACAGGTTGAATGAGATCATTTTTATAAAACAAAGTATTTCTTTCCAAATTAAATTGAACAGAGTGGTACTCATGATTTGGAAAATCATATGACACAGCATATCATAACAACTATACTCCCGAAAACATTTACCAAACGAATCATACGAGATCGAATCCGAGCATAATCGTATTCTTAATTGAGTATGGAACTTCCCGTGTGGAGTGGATACAAAACGAATTGAAAACACACCATCAATTTCGTTACTTCACTCAGACATACTTAGCAAATGAAATCCAAATGAATAAACATTCAAATCCAAAAAAATCTATGAGAAAATCGTATATCAAATCGAAATTCCTTCTATTTTTATCAAAATGAAACCATGTATAGGATGATCACCGAATGACAGAGGCACTTGGATGAGTGAATGAACTATTTAAAAAACAAAATACAAATCATTATATTAACCTAAATTATTCACAAAACAAACGATATCAAATTTTCATACCTGTACAGCGACGAGACGACTTGATCAGGCCAATTTAGAGTTGACCACGACTGTGGTTGATTCAACATTTTTGAAAAGGATAGAGCCTGTTGTCTTCTGCTTCTTATCAGCTGCCTGGAGCTTGGCTCTTTGACTGGTTAGCATTGCAATCTGGTCTTCCAGTGATTGAATTTTCGATTGGAGTATGGGGACATCAATGTAATATCATTCCAACCATGAATCACATTGGTCACAGGGTGTCTGTGTGGGTTTAGAAAGAGCAGGCGAGGGTTTGACCAAATGACCGAGGGTTTCACGAGGCAACTTAATACCCGGGTAGCTAGGGTCGTTCTTTAGGCAGGGGGGAAGGTTAGATACGAAATCATAAGGGGGATCGGGACATAAACCCTACGCGTAGGGGTACTCGCTGGCTAAAAAACGTTCCACTTTGGAATCAGAATCCTCACTTAGGACAATAGGGTTTGACTCGGCAAAGGGTTTTGGTTTATTTCTGGCCATTCTAGAAATGAGCCGGGCATTCCTCTTCCCTTTGGCATTAGCAGTAAGGTTTGCCTTGGGCTTCTTACTCGTATGCTTATTTATAGCGTCAGGTAAATCAATAGGAGGGTCGGCCGAGGTTTTAGGCAGTAGGAGATCTAAGGGTACAGGCAGCTCGACCTTGGTTTCAATTACCACAGGTTTGTCAACCTGTACAGGATCTGTGTTCTCAAAGCCATTACGGGTGATGAAAGCCTTCCAAATATCACTATGGAAACTCAAATGATAAACCACGATAAGTTTGATAAGTCCATGGTGGAACAGGCTGCTGTTAGCCTTCTGCCTCTTAAACTTTTTCGACATTTTAAATAGGCTACGATGAAAGTAGAAGGGCATGTTTAAAGGATACCCTATAAAAATCATCAGCAAACGTAGGTGGTAGAGGAACACAAGTCCGTATCGACCTTCACAGGTCATGAACTGCTTGACTAGCATTAAAGTATCATGTCATCGTGGTTTGAGTGCAAAGATGGGCATACCTCTGTCACAAGAGGTGACTTTGTGTGAGAGGAACAACAGTGTCCATGGGACCTCCTTGACCTTACAATTCTTGAACCAACGTTGTCCAATGGCAGGTAAGCCTGTGGCAAGACTGATAAATTTCTCATCAATTTCCAATTGTATGTCGCCCACCTTGGCTCTACAGCCATCGAAGGTCATGGAAAACTGTCGTGCTACACAGAGGTTAAAACCCTCAAATCATTTTACGAAGGTAAGCCATCCATTATCTTCCAAGTCTTTGCGGGCATTTTCAAACATTAACAGGGCTTGGTTGCCATTGGGCTCGACTTGCACGACTGGTGCCATGGGGCCGAACACATGGTAAGAGAAGGGTTTGGATCAAAACACACACAGGAGCGGAGCTACTCGAGCTAACAGAAATGAACGAGCAAAAGGGGAAGGCATAAATGCCATCTTGTGAAGGTGGTGGAGTTATTCGTTGCCATGCATAAAAATTATGGTCAATAGTACCACCGCTGGTGTACATAGTTGTTGTATCCACTATAGCATAGTTTAACACTCATGTCACTTGTCCAACCAACGAAACAGTGTATAAACAATGCGTTCAATCAACGTTATACCAAAGTTTGAAACCATTAATCATACGATTCAAAACTGAAAGCATATGTTTAACCATGCACCATTGCATTGTAACGGCTCATGCGCCATCGTTTAACCAATGTGCCAATAGGTAATCATATCATCAACAAACTAATAGTTATGAAAACACAAGATATAAATGAAAGATTTAACCATAACCCCCATTGCATTTTCACGAAACCAAAGGTCAAGTAAATCAAAATAAAAATGCAAATCCAAATATTAATGCATTTCAAACTCAATGAATCCCAACCACACAATCAATATAAGAATGTCCAATGAGTGTAGTTCGAAAGTTCTCCCAACTACATAATGATAAATAAAAGGTAAGCGCAATAGGCATATCGACAACAGATAATGACAATTCAGGTAGCGATTTCAATGCGACTTTCAAAAGATTAAGTTTTCACACTTACAGTCATGAAAACAAAACAAAAATAAGTGAGTAAATGTCACAAAGAATAAAAATGTCGTTTATTGAAACATGCGACGAAAAAAAATTGATGTTTGCAAAACATTGGTGTAGGCAGCTTATAAGACAATAGAAAAAAGATTATTGGCTGCCAACAATGGCGACACACTGGTAGAAGCAGTTATCTCTATCAAAAGAAACAAATTCAGATTAGGGAAGCAAAGAAAATTTCAACTCAAAAATAACAACCAAAAAATGGTAAAAACATCATCATTAACCATCTTTCCTAGCAGTGTTTTTAAAAGATGAAAACTGATAACAATCTTAAATCAACAAGTCATGATATTAAAGATAAAATATTCAATACTGTTGGCATAGCCACTGCTTCCAACAGGCGTCCATAGCCTCGACAGGGTTTCCATTTAACCCACTCTGACATCTGTATCCTCCCAAGAAGTTCTGGATCAAAATAAAGGACATTAAGGAGGTTTCTTTTTTGCAAATTTTCATATACCCGACATTGCTTCGCTGCCAGCAGGCCTGTTCAGTACCCCGACGAAGTTGTCTTGGTGCCATGCATGCATTTACCCGTTGGTAGCAGACCTGTTCAGTATCCCGACGGGTTTACAAGCACTTCCCACAACTCTTATTCATAATTTATTTTGTTTTGTTTTTTACAGATATATATTTGAGCAGGGTGACGCTGAAAATCTTGATATTTTAACATATTTTTTCAGACCTCATCAGAATTTTTTGGAACTATCCTTTATTTAGATCCAGAGATGTTTTATTTACAAAAACAACTTCCTAATACAGGGAGACATCTTCTGAGTCATTCCTTTACAGAAAATGGACAGCGTAAAAAGATAATAGATGATCATGACAAAATCTGCTTAGAGATCGAAATCAGTAAACTTCTTTCAAACAACAAACTTTTCCAACATATATATCAATTCCAGCAATATATCATTGATGTTTGTACAATTTTTTTAGAAGTTATTTCAGCGAAGAAAATCTCTTTTATCTTTGTCTGAATAGCTCCGTGTTCAGGTACGTATATGTCCAAAACACAAACTGATAAATTCAAATCAAAATCGAAAACAACAAGCAAACGAAAATACAAACAAAAATAAAATATTTACATAATATACAAGGCTAGTTATCATGCAAAGTATCTTTTCAAGGCTTGGCCATTCACCGGGTAGGTGTCAAGCTATCCTTCAAGATTCTGCAATCGAAAGGAACTAGGACCCAACTTTTCAACAATTAAAAATGGTCCAAGCCACAAGTTTTGAAATTTTGTGTGCTCACCCTTTCCCTCGTGTGGTTTGTCCCACTTCAAGATGAGATCACCTACTTCAAAATTCCTATCAGAAGCAGAGTTAGAGTCGAACCATCTTTTAACCAATTGTTGATGTTTATCTATCTTACATTTATCTTGGGCTCTTACTTCTTCTAGCTTCATCAAAGCGTTAATTCGGTTTTCTAAAGGGGGACAATCTTCTTCTTGGACTTTCTGTGACAACTGGAGTGAAGGAAGAAGAATGTGAGGTGGCAGAATTACTTCTCTGCCATAAACGAGAAAAAAGGGGGAGTTTCCTATAGCAGATTTTGGTGTTACCCTATCAGCCCATAGCGCGTTCAGCAATGCATTGTGCCAATTCTTGTGATTTTCAACCACAGTTCTCTTGATAATTTTAATCAAGTTCTTGTTTGTTGATTTTGCTAATCCGTTTCCCTGGGGGTAGTAACTAGCAGAATAATTCAACTCAATTCCTTTCTCTAAAGCGAACTCGCTCATCTCAAGAGAAGAAAAGTATGAAGCGTTGTCAAATACTAGACAGTCGGGGATACCGAAATGAGTGATAATATTCGAGTTTAGAAAGGCGATTACCTGACTGGTGTTGACAGTTCTTAACGCAACAACTTCAGAACATCGAGTAAAGTAATCTGTGGCTTTCACAATATACTTGTGCTGTTGCGAGGACGGAGGGTTAATTGGACCTATGATATCAAAGCCCCATTGCTGGAAAGGAGAATCTACTGAAATAGGTTGCAAGGGAAATGCTGGTTTTTGCAACCGCCCTGATGCTTTCTGACAGATGATACATTTACAACACAAGGCATGGGTGTCCCTAAAAAGTGTGGGCCAGTAGTAACCGACTCTTAAAACCTTATGAGCGGTGGTGTCACCACCGAAGTGACCACCAACTTCTCCTGCATGCAACTCTAGCAATATTTTTTCTGCTTCGTCTTTTTCAAGACAACGCATCAGTACGCTGTCAAAATTATGACGAAACAGTACACCGTTAACCAAATGAAAGGAGGCAGACTTTAGCCTCAACGCTCTTCTCTTAGGGTGGTCTAAGTGATGAGGAGCTGACCCATGTTCAAGACAGAACCTAATATCGCCGTACCAGGGACTAACAAGGTTTTGTGCGCAACAAATTAGGCTTTGATTGTTTTGTCCTAGGTTTGACGTATCATTGTTTTCTGGTTGTCTTGTTTCTGAGTCAACTACCAACTTACATAACCCTTGGCCTCTCACAATCTGAGCTGGGGTGATTTCTAAGTCATACTCTTGCAAGGAGGTGACCCAGTTAGCTCTCTTCTCTCCTAACTCCTTCTGTACTAACAAGTTCCTTACGGCAGGGTAGGGGACAATGACTTTCGTCCTTGACTTCAAAAGACAGGAATGAAAGTGTTTGACTGCTTTGAAAACAATGTAGGCTTGCCGATCAACCGCTCGGTAATTAAGTTCAGTGCCTTTGAAAGAGGAGCTCATAAAGGTGATGGGTACTTCATTGTTCTCGACATTCTTCTGAGTTAGGATGGAGGCATAGGAACGGTCAGAGGCAAAAGTATAGAGTGTAAAATCTTGAGAGAAAGTGTAAAATCTTGAGAGAAGTCAGGGCTCATGAGAGACGGAGCGTCTATTATGGCCTTCTTTATGGCATTAAAAGCTTGATTTTCTGTGGGTCCCTAGTGATATTGGGTGTCTTTCTTAATCAAATTTTGTAAAGGCCTAACCATTTCGGAGAAAATGGGGAAAAATCTTCTCACGAAGTTAATCTGGCCTAAGAAAGACTGCATGGATTTTTTGGATGTAGGGGGGGGAAGCTTTGCGATGGCCTGAGTCCTCTCGGGGTCAATAATCATTCCTTCACTAGACACTCTGAATCCTAGGAGTTTACCCTGTTCTACTGCAAAGATGGATTTTTTGGGATTTAAGGAGATGCCGTATTTACAACATCGCAGTAGGACAGCTTGTAAGTGAGCTAGATGATCGTCTTTGTTTTTAGAATATATAGTCACATCATCCAAGTAAACTACAACAGACTGATTGATTAAGCCTCAGAAAGCAATGTCCATTGCTCTCTGAAAGGTGGCACCAACATTAATCAATCCAAAGGGCATTTTGCGATAAGCATAAGTGCCCCACGAAGTACGAAAGGTAGTTTTGAGTTGGTCTGGTGGAGACATCAGGACTTGGTTGTATCCAAAGAAACCATCTAACAGGGATAACCTTTCGGAACCAGATACCCGTTGAAGGATCTATTCCATGGGTGGGACAGGATAATTATCTTTGTCAGACACTCTATTGAGGTTTCGGAAATCGACGCAGAGTCATATTTCCCCATTTTTCTTCCGAACTGGGACAAGGTTGGACACCCATTGAGTGTGCCTAACAGGAAAAATTATTTTATCACTTAGGAGTTTATTCAATTCTTTTTGAATGATCGGTTTTAGTTTAGGGTGCATCTTCCTCAGTTTCTGTTGGAAGGGTAAGGTTTGGGGCTTCATTGGGATGACATGCTGTATGATATTAGGGTCGAAAGTTTTAAGATCATCATACGTCCATGCAAAGACATCCTTAAATTCTTTAAATAATTTAACCAAAGTAGCTTTTTCTTGTCTAGAACATCCCAAGCCTAGGTTAATGAACTGAGGATTTTCACTAGTTCCTAAGTTCACTTTTTCATAAGACAACGAGGAACTATTAGTTTTACAGTTGACCACCTTTTTAAATTTATCTTCAAAATCATAAAACTTCTCTAATCTAATTACAGATTTGGGTATGGAATTTACCGTGTCCGACAGAGCTTCAGGAGATTTCGGATCAGGTATTACCGTAAAATCGTGCAAATTGTCATCGTGTGTGCGTTCATCTATCACCGCGCCTTGAAAGGTTTCTTCCATGTGTAGAAAGTTGATAATTTGCTGATCGTCGTCAAATGCCCTCCAATTTGTGATATTGTCAGGAACAGATGGCCAAAACAATAGCTCAACGGAGAATGCGTCTGGCAACAAGCCTTCTGCAGGAAGAAGTTTAGAGGCTACATTAGCTAATAGATCTGCTTCAACATTATTTAATCTAGGAATGGAATTTATATTGAAAGCGGAAAATTTATTCATTAAACTCCATACCTCGGACTGGTAGCTCTTGAGACGAGGAGAGAGATAATGGATAGATTCTCTTACCTTTCTAACCACTATTTCAGAGTCACCAAATAAAACCAGGTTTTGAATGTTCATATCCAGGGCTTTCCTGAGACCTTGAAGTAAAGCCTCATATTCTGCAGTATTGTTAGTACATTCAAATTCTAGTCTACATGCAATTAATGTCTTGTTACCTGCCGTATCGATAATGATGCAGCCTGCACCAGGTCCTTCTTTAGACTTAGATCCATCGAAATATAGAGACCAAATTTGATTTCCATCGGGCACATAGGACCATTGCGTAGAAGCTGTTGGTTGCGTACATGTTACAATCCCGGACTGTTGTTCTGGGTTGCTGATAGGTGAAGCCTCGACCATGAAATTGCCGAAGAAGGTGTCCATCCCTTGGACCTCAGGTGAATCACCAGAAGGTGTGTATGGTTCGTTGGGATCGTTTAAATCTGTGACCGTGAACTTAAGGTAGCACTCACGATTCACTTTGATTTTATTAGGCTTACCATTCTCTGGAAGCCATAGATGAGACCAATTGATGCAGGAGCATCTACGGCGTCATGAAACGAGCAACGCGGGGATAGAGAGATACAGCTGGACAGCACCATCGCATACATTTTTGAATCGCTTTGAAAGGATTGTTGCGCCATCGTTTGAATGAATGCATTCATATGAAGCGCACTTGTAATGTAATGTAGATAAGAAGGCATTTA
>CBVK0101753008.1:0-13817 GCA_900067695.1 Picea abies | reverse complement strand
CTAATTAAAAATTTATTCATTAGAAAGAAAAAGGGAAAAAGGGTAAGTTTTTGCACTTACCTTTTTGAGTTTAAATAAAAAGGGGAAAGAGGGAAATCTAAAATAATAAGGAAACTAGGAAAAAGGGGAAACACAAGGAAAAATCAGAAAGTCTAACTTAGTAAGGTATATAGCATTAAAGAACCTTCTAAATTAAACTGAACTAGTAAATTAATAATGGGGAAAGCCATTAAAACCTGTAAGGGAATTTGGGGACACCTAGGAGCGATTCTAGGAATGACTCTAGGTGGGTGAGGGAAATAAGGGTAATTAATTAATTAAAGAAATTAGTTTTTGGAGGAATGAAGGGGATGGGTGACACATGTACAGGGAGGATTTTTATGAATTAATTTATTAAACATTAAATAAAATGAGATTTTGGGAAAGTAAGGGACTTCCAAACTCTATATAATGGAGGGAGGAAAATGATTATGGATCTCTTCAGTTTTGTGTAACGTTACGCTGTAGAAATCTCTACTTAACTGACTTAGCTTGTGGGAGTTGGCATACCCATCTCGGTGAGGAGTGGTAGCTCGGCCTTGTGCGATGAGCTGGGAGCTAGTTGATTCTCTGGTTAGTGTGCATGGCCCCTTTGCGGCTCGGGGGACTAAGGGGAAAGAAGAGTACCCCTAGTGTTGGCTGGGAGGTACCGGTGAAGTCTCATCGGTCGAAAAGCGGGAGTTGCACGGAGCGCGTGGGACATCAACTCAGAGCAGGCGATTGGGCAACGGTACGCTTCCTTTATTTCTGCATGGTAGATGGTTAGTATGATTTATACTTTCGGTTATGTTTGCTTAATCAAGTAAAGAATATGATAGTCTTAGCATTCTAGTTGATGACTGAAATTTCCCCATAGCCTTAGCTTGATGTTGATTGATTTCCCATGGCCTTCGATCCTTGCACGTCTTGACTGTCCTATGGTTTATCGATTGTGATGATTACGATTTATTTTTTCCTTTGTCCTAGCTCATCAGTCCACGCCTGAGCAGTCGTCTAGGAGCCTGATCTACGGTCATCGCTTCAGCGTTAATAGACCTATGGATCTCAACGCCCTGCTTTTTTGTGCCTGGATGATGAGCGAAGGATGATCCTGTCAGTCGTCTACCCCTATTGGTTGTTCTTGGCTAATTGATGGTCCTTGTGCCTTCTTGTGTTATGAATTTTTGCCATTGTTATCTTTCCTAGCCCCTAAATTTTGACTCTGCATCTAAATATACTCCTAGACAGTTTATCTCTACGTTTAATGCACTCCATTGTGATAATACTCTCTGTGTTTTATAAACATGACTGCGTTGATCTCTGCGTTGTATTTGGGCTCTGCATTCTATAACCCTCTATGTTTTTGGTTTATTTTCTCCATGCTTTGTCTCGGCGGTTTTATTGAGGAACTTCAGTGCTTGGTTGGGTAATTTGATTGTGATTTACATGTGATTGGTTGCAGTGTAAATTATTGATTGTGTTTTATTTGATATAATGACTGCCATTGTAATGTATAGGAACTGCAATGTTAAATTTTATGGAGGCGTTTTCCTGGTGTCTTACACAACAAATGCCATGTTTCAACTAAGTGCTCTCCTTTATTAAACTAAACAATTATGATATTTTAACTTGCAATTTATTTTAACTAGACATCCTTGGTACTTTTAAACTCAGTGAAATATTAGTTAAATTATAGCAGTCGATTTACATTCGATTTATAGTCATAACATGCAGTGATTTAATGGAAACGGTGGTGTATGGTGGGCGAAATTTTACTGTGTATGGATAGTAAGAAACGACACTTTTGCCGAGCGAGTGATGTGGTTTCTAGGGCGTATTTGTGGTGTTTTTTTTTACAACAACGAATTCCCTTGGATTTTTACAGTGTTTAATTAATGCATACATCAAATCTTGACAACCAACCTTTGGTATGCATGACAGTAGTAAGAATGTGACTCAACCATTTAAGATACATGATAGACTATGATTGACACCTCCAGACCCCATTGGGAAATTCTCAGATGCGCAGAGAGTTGCGTGACTGTGGGTAGCGTCCTCGGTTTTTTCAACCTGCAATTTACATTGTGGCTGCGTTGATTTACCTTATTTAACTGATAACGATGGGAGGGAACAACATATTCCTTTCTTACCATCTCTTTTTGATTAATTTAATTATGCTGGTTAGTATGAAAGTGTTTCCCCCTTTTACTTAATTTAACGCAGGGATTTATGTTGTCCTGCGTTTCCATCCAACAATGACAGCTCTAGCTTTTATTATGGATGGTGATAGCAGATTAATAGACAACTTTAATATATTTTTAATAGACAGCCTGTTGTTTCTTTTCACAGTAGTATTTTTAAAAAAACCATCGCGTGTGTTATTAGACATCGTGGATATCCTTGGTTAGATCGTGTTCCATCCGCCAACATGCTTATTTAGCCCCTTGCAATTTCCTTTAATGCTTTGCTAACCTTCCTTAAAGGCAGCATTATAACCGAGTGTTATCCCAACGATTCCATTTTATAGATATATTCTCTTTGGTTCTCGGTCTTAAAAGATTTTGAAAAGATTAGCAAGTCCAGGTTATGCATCAAGTCTAGTTGGGTGCAGAAGTTGTTCTGTAATAAAAACAATTTTTTCCTATGAACCCATTTTCTAACTTGAAGGGTCTTATGTTTTACCTAGATGGTTATTCATTTCACCTCAAGGAGTTAGGTGGTCAATTGCTTAATGATAACTAGTTAGTGTAAGCATCATGATGGTTTGAGGATTGGAGCCCAAAGTTATTTAGTAACTTGGAAGGTTTTGGGTTAACCAACTCTTCTTCTTTTTAAAGTTAAGTGATAATATTAATAGATAAGTTGGTTAGGGTTGAGATAGTTAATTTAACCAATTTTTAATAATTAATAAGTATTAACCCTTTACCCCAATGAATGCTTTTACTTGTAAAGTTTCATTTCATAAACTTGAAGGTTCCTTGTATCATAAGAGTTGTAGTTGCCTCATAATAAGACCATTGTTGCTACAGTGGCGTAACCTTGCACCTTTGAGCATTTGTAAATGGTGGTTGGTCTTAGCGGTTTCACCACACGTTGCCTTATAGGAAACAAGAAATCCTTCAGCTTGTTGTGCTTTTATTTTGGGCGAGATCCCTTTTTGTCTTGTCGTCCTTTGGCATCTCGTAGACTTGTTGTTGGTGTATGGGCATGTTTTTCTTCGATATTCATCTCCTAGTGCATCGGATTTATCTAGAGTCCTTGGTCTAGATAGGATGTGTGGTGCCAAGGTTATTGACACGTCTGTCACTTGGGGACAACATGATTCATGAGGACGGGATCATGGCGCACCCTATTGGAGAGTGTCAAACGAGAACTTGGCCGAAGTCGGTGCATTTTGTGTGAGTGTTATCGAGCATTGTAAGTTTCTTTTGGTGCACAGGTGTAGTGCCTTCATTCATTTGGTTCACGCATCTGGAGGTTCTAGTCTTTTTGTCAAGGTCGTCGTGTCGGGAGGGGATGATGTCCCTTAGCTTGTAGGCATGTCTTGTTGTGTCGGGCGGGTAGTCATTCCTCCTTGTTATTCTGCACATGTTTTACCTAGTTGCCCTTGTGCCTGTGCATGGTGTTATAGTACCATGTTGCCTGAACTACGTGCTTGCATTCGTCGTTAGTGGTGTGGTTCAACTGTTGTCGTCTTCGCCTTCCTGCCCCCCAAAAAAAAAAAAATTGCACCTTCTGCTTTGCTTGTAGTCGTAACGACGAGGATCATTACATATGGTATCAGAGCGGGTTCAACCCTACAACTATGGATCGCCAAGCTTTCCACTGCAGTAAACTCGTGAGTATTAACCCTTGCGTTAATTAAAAACCTTAACGTGTCCATGTGGCGATCGCATTTAGAGGATGCCTCAGAGGTTCACAACGTGGTGCCATGGAAGGAGGTGCGACACCTCCAGAAGTTCTCACACCCTCGGAGTCAAACCCCAAGGGGAAGAACAAGTCCTTGGGATGGATTCTCTTATTGTAAGGGATGATGATGGTCCGACAAGGCCCTTCCAGGTAATGTCAAAAGGGCCTTGATTCACCATTGGTACTGAGATGAGGATAGAACACCTGTACCCCTGAGGGTCCACAATGTGCCCTATCGAGTACTGTTAGCATCCATCGAGAACTCGAGAGAGTTGATTTCTCGAGTCCACGAGTGTCACGGATGGCTATGTCATCGAGGAATGATTATAGAGCAAGGCGTTATGCTTCATGCTTCACGATTACGACCTCCAGCATGAAGGTTCGCATGGTTGTCTTTCAACTGAAGGGGAACGCTCTTCTATGGCGGAAGACACTCCTGCCACTTGAACAAGGTCATCGAAGACGTGTCATGGGAACGGTTCCGAGAGAGGTACCTAGCAAAGGAATTCTTTGAGCGTCAGCTCAACGAGTTCAACACCTTACCATAGGGCGGTCGTACGGTGCCCGAGTACGAGGCCCATTTTTGGAGCTACTTCGGTATGCTCCGCTCCCTAACCGAAAAACTTAAGGTCAACAAGTTGTGTTGGCCTTAGCATTAGATTTCAGCTTCTACTTCAGGTACCAAGAATACTAGACCGAAGAAAGTGTTGGATTGTGGGTGCCACAGTACCAACATTCCTGCTCAGAGGAAAGGTTCGATGCTTCTGGATCATTCAGACCCACTACCGTGGGAGATTTGGGCAAGGCCCATCAGATTCATGTAGCGGTGAATAACTTCCAGGCAGAGCACCAATCGACTATGCTCAAGGCGTCAGGTACCGTCGCTGATCAAACCCTTAGTATTTTGATAGATCCCTGTGCTATTGGGAGTTTCATTTCTGGTGTAGCGCTAAAAAGGATTAAGGTAAAGGCAGTCGAACATGATGAGTTTAGCTTCGTAGAGATGGCTTCGGGAGCCAAACAGAAGGTTGGAAGAAAGGTTATGGGTTGTACCCTTAACCTAGGAGATTTTGTTACCAGGGCCAACTTGTATGTCATGATCTTAGGATCTTATGACGTCGTGATCGGTATGGACTGGTTGGAATTGCATGAGGCGATACTCAACTGTAGGATGAAACAGTTTAGCTTGGTCGATGATGAGGGACAAAGATGCGTGATTGTAGGTCGGAACCATGGAGTTTCCATGAGGTTCATCTCTTCCTTACAGCTACATAAGAGCATGCACAAGGGGTGCAAGCTTTATGCGATCCTTGCGTTAAACGAGAAGGGAGTAGCGGAAGGTCTAGAACGCCTTCTGGTGGTGACAGAGATTGCAGACGTCTTTCCGGAGGAGTTACCTGGGATGCCATCAGAGAGGGAGTTGGAGTTTACTATAGACATACAACCGGGGACTGAACCGATAGCCAGAACGCCTTATCAGATGTCGACCTCGGAGTTACAGAAGTTGAGA
This sequence comes from Picea abies, assembly GCA_900067695.1. Lineage (NCBI taxonomy): Eukaryota > Viridiplantae > Streptophyta > Pinopsida > Pinales > Pinaceae > Picea > Picea abies. Next base: position 8,380 of record CBVK0101753008.1, on the reverse strand, counting down.
ATGCAACTGAAGGAATTGCTGGACCTGGGACTGATACGTCCAAGTGTGTCACCGTGGGGTGCGCCTGTTATTTTCATACGAAAGAAGGATGGTTCGTGGAGGCTCTGCATTGACTACCGTCAATTGAACAAAGCAACAATAAGGAATCATTATCCATTACCGAGGATTGATTATTTGTTCAATCAGATGAAGGGTGTGACGATGTTCTCAAAGATCGATTTGCGATCAGGGTATCACCAGTTACGGATCAAGGAGGATGATGTCCCTAAAACTGCCTTTAAGAAGAGGTTTGGGCATTACGAGTTTATTGTTTTACCGTTTGGACTGAAAAACGCCCTAGGGTATTTATGAGTTTGATGAATGAGGTGTTCTGTGAGTACTTGGACAAGTTCTTCCAAGTATTCATTGACAATATTTTGATTTACTCTCAGATGACGAAGGAGCATGACGATCACTTACGCTTGGTACTACAGTGTTTGCGAGAGAACAAATTGTATGGGAAATTGTCCAAATGCTCATTTTATCAATCGAAGATTTACTACTTGGGGCATGTCATCTTCGACGAAGGTGTTGTCATGGATCCAACAAAGGTCGAGGCTATTATGGAATGGCCTGCATCGACGAATGTCCCGGAAGTGTGTAGCTTCATGGGTTTAGCAGGATACCATTGACGGTTCATCGAGGAATTTTCGAAGATAGAAAATCCGATCACAGAATTGCAAAAGAAGAACAAGAAGTTTGTTTGGATCGAGAAATGCACAGAAGCATTTCAGAGGCTCAAGGAGTTGTTGACAAAAACACTGATACTAAAGGTCCCTGACATGGATGTGAACTTCTTGGTATGCACTAACACATACAAGGAAGGCTTAGGTGGAATATTGATGCAAGACAGTCGAGTGATCGCTTACATCTCGAGAAAACTGAGAAGGAATGAGGAGAACTATGTGACGCATGATTTGGAGTTGTTAGCCATTGTTTATGCCTTGAAGGTTTGGAGACAATACCTTGTTGGACAAAAATTTGAACTAAAGATGGACCATTGTGGACTACAACACATCTTTACATAGAGAAACCTGAACACGTGACAATAGTGTTGGTCAGAATTTCTTAGCGAGTGCAACTTCATGATCACTTACATAAAAGGAACAATGAACCGAGTGGCAGATGCATTGAGTCAGAGACCACACATATTTTCAGTGTTGCCTCTTCAAACGAATTTACGTGAAAAGATTCCAACTTTACAGCGTGACGATGACTGGTACAAAGAGGTCGAGGGTTTTATCGGACAAACACAATGATGGTACCAAGATTTGAAGGATTTACGTTTGACGATGATGGAGTATTGAGGTTTAAAAATCAGATTTACGTACCACCGAATGATGAGTTGAGGAGATTAATCCTAAGCGAGGCTCGTAGAGCAGTCTACATGGTTGACCGGAGAGTCACAAAGATGAGGGCAGACCTTAAACCCTTATTCTTCTGGAAGGGAATGAAGGTAGACATAGTCAACTATGTGTCCAAATGTCTAGAATGTTAACAGGTGAAGACTGAACATAGACACCCAACAGGTTCACTACAGCCACACGCTATTCCAGAATCAAAATGGGAGGTTATTTAGATGGATTTTATTGTGGGATTTCCATTGACGACAAGGCGTCATGACTTGATTTTCGTAGTAGTAGACACTCTGACAAAGAGTGCTCACTTTATTCTTGTGCGTACGACATATCAGGCACCTGACATAGCTAGAGTTTTCATCAATGAGATTGTGAGGCTGCATGGCGTTCCTAAGAGGATTATATCCGATTGAGGATCGGTGTTTACTGGACGATTTGGATGAGTTTCCAAGAGGCCTTGGGAACCCAACTTAGTTTTAGTACTGCATATCACCCAGAGACTGACGGACAGACCGAACGAACGAACCAAACCTTGTGGGACATGTTGCGCATGTACGTGATGGACCAAAAAAAGCGTTGGGAAGAATTCTTGGCACTCGTAGAATTCACTTATAACAACAGTTACCAAAGCACCATTAAGATGGCACCTTTCAAGTTTCTTTATGGGTGACCGTATCAGATGCCTTTGAGTTGGGATCGACTTGAGGATAGGGTCCCGATGGGATCGGAAGCGATCCAAGACTTGGGGGATTAAATGCGAACTAAGACAAAGGATCAAGGAAGCGTAGGATTGACAGAAGAGTTATGTCGATGCGTGTCATTTTGACCATAGTTACGATGTGGCGATCAAGTATTTTTTGCGGCGGAAACCGCATAAGAGTTCGATCAAGTTCGAAAAAGGGGATAAACTATCTCTTAGGTTCGTGGGACCCTATGATATTGTGGAAAAGAGAGGTCCATGGCCTAATGACTGGCCTTGCCTGATTCTGAGGCATATGCACGATATCTTGCACGTCTCTGTTTAAGACTTATGATTATTGATCCTACACATGTTTTGACTTGAGCACCTTGCGGGTGTCGGATGAGGGTGCACGCACGGCTAAGTCGATCCACACCCTGGATCATCGCTTTCGAAAGCTATGGAGTCAAACAATAGATGAGGTCAAGTTTTAGTGGGACAACTATAGTTCACACCCGACGACCTCGGAGGACGCATATGATATGCGCCAACAGTTTTCATTTTTGTTGGATGGATAGAGTTATGATACTGTGATACATGTTATTTCAGAACTTATATTGTGAAACTTCGGGATGAATTTTAGACCAAGAGGGGGTGTATGTAACATCCCGCTCTTGTGCACTGAGCAAACTTATTCTTTGAGGACACTTGCTCGCAAGTGAACCAGATTATTATGCTATTAAAACATTTGATTTTGATTATGAGGCGTTATGGGTTGATGTCATGTTGTTTTGTTGCATTGACATAGACAGGTGCTATTGACTCGGTTTTACTGAGTGTGCAATATTTTGGACCTTGAGGATGCAGAGGAATCGATGGAACCCCTTGGACTCCAGATCAAGTCGAGGAGTGAACCATTAGGGTTTGATTTTTTTATAAGTGATATTAGTGCATCTGATTAGATGATATGATATGGATATATTTCTGACATGATTCGTTGATGATGCAAGCTGCCGATAGCTTGCCGACCAGACTCACATGTGGAGTAGAGGGGTCACGCATGACTACTAGAGATGTTGAGGGAGAGGTGTGGACAACAGCCCTACCACGGCCTACTAGCACCCCCATCGTGGCTTGAATTGTAGGTTAACGATTACCTAGTTCGAGAAAACCCACGATTCCATGAGGGTTGACTGCGAGAGTCACTCACGATGATTCTAACGGTCGCACAATAAGGCAGGGGCCTTATTCCTTAGAGGCCCTTAATCTCCCACAAGATCACCTAGCGAAGTATTGACTCGAAGGGTTTTTGATGTCTACCAAGTCAGTCAAGAGGCGAGTGGCACCCTTGGAGCATGTGGTGCATCCTGAAGGGAACGTCACACAAGAAAAATGGAAAGAGGCGAGTGGCACCCTTGGAGCACGTGGTGCGTCCCAAAGGGCACGTCGCACAAGAGAAACAGAAAGAGGCAAGTGGCACCCTTGGAGCACCTAGTGCGTTCTGAAGGGCACGTTGCATGGTTATTTAATAATTGGATAAACATAGATGGCTTTAGGACAAATAAAGTGTTAAGGAAGATTTGAAACCTTTCCCTTAAAAAAATGTCGCCCAACCTAGGAAAATAAGGTCTAGGTCTAAATTTTACTGGTGATAAAATTTTATCTTTAAAAAAAAATAAAAATTAATAATATATATATATATATATATATATATATATAATAATGATGATTTTCATTAATATTGTGACAAGAAGGGGGTAAGCAATTAAATTGATTTATAAAATCTTTTGGGATAAAATTTAAAAAGGGGAAATAATTGTTTTACTTATTATGCTAATTAAAAATTTATTCATTAGAAAGAAAAAGGGAAAAAGGGTAAGTTTCTGCACTTGCCTTTTTCAGTTTAAATAAAAAGGGGAAAGAGGGAAATCTAAAATAATAAGGAAACTAGGAAAAAGCAGGAAACATAAAAATAAAGGGGAAACACAAGGAAAAATCAGAAAGTCTAACTTAGTAAGGTATCTAGCATTAAAGAACCTTCTAAATTAAACTAAACTAGTAAATTAATAATGGGGAAAGTCATTAAAACCTATAAGGGAATTTGGGGACACCTAGGAGCGATTCTAGGAATGACTCTAGGTGGGTGAGGGAAATAAGGGTAATTAATTAATTAAAGAAAATAGTTTTTGGAGGAATGAAGGGGATGGGTGACACATGTACGGGGAGGATTTTTATGAATTAATTTATTAACCATTAAATAAAATGGGATTTTGGGAAAGTAAGGGACTTCGAAACTCTATATAACAGAGGGAGGAAAATGATGATGGATCTCTTCTGTTTTGCATAACGTTACGCTGCAGAAATCTCTACTTGACTGACTTAGCTTGTGGGAGTTGGGATAACTGGCTCGGTGAGGAGTGGTAGCTTGGCCTTGCGAGGCGAGCTGGGAGCTAGCTAATTCTCTGGTTAGTGTGCGTGGCCACTTTGCGGCTCGGGGGCCTAAGGGGGAAGAAGAGTACCCCTAGCGTTGGCTGGGAGGTACCGGTGAAGTCTCATCGGTCGACAAGCGGGAGTTGCACGGAGTGCACAGGCCATCAACTCAGACCGAGTGATTGGGCAACAATATGCTTCCTTTATTTATGTGTGGTAGATGGTTATTATGATTTATGCTTTCAGTTATGTTTTCTTAATCAAGTAAAGAATATGATAGTCTTAGCATTCTAGTTGATGACTGAAATTTTCCCATAGCCTTAGCTTGATGTTGATTGATTTCCCATGGCCTTCAATCCCTGCACGTCTTGACCATCCTATGGTTTATTGATTGTGATGATTACGGTTTATTTTTTCCTTCATCCTAGCTCATCAGTCCACGCTTGAGGAGTCAGCCAGGATCCTGATCTACAATCGTCACTTCGACGTTAATAGACCTATGGATCCAAACACCTTGCTTTTTTGTGCATGGATGATGAGCGAAGGATGTTCCTGTGAGCCATCTACCCCTATTGGTTGTTCTTGGCTAATTGATGGTCCTTGTGCCTTCTTGTGTTGAGAATTTCTGCCATTGTTATCTTTCCTAGCCCCTAAATTTTGAATTTACGTCTCAATATACTCTTTATTGGTTATTATTCTGCTCTTCATTCTTTAACCCTCTGCATTTTTGGTTTATTTTCTCTACGCTTTGTCTCGGCAGTTTTATTGAGGAACTTCAGTGCTTGGTTGGGTAATTTGATTGTGATTTACATGTGATTGGCTGCGGTGTAAATTATTGACTATGTTTTCTTTGATATAGTGACTGCCATTGTCATGTATAGGAACTGCGATGTTAAATTATATGGAGGTGTTTTCCTGGTGTCTTACATAGCAAATGCCATGTTTCAACTCAACACTCTCCTTTATTAAACTAAACAATTATGATATTTTAACTTGCAATTTCTTTTAACTAGACAACCTTGGTACTTTTAAACTCAGCAAAATATTAGTTAAATTATAGTAGTCGATTTACATTCAATTTATAGTGATAGCATGCAACGATTTAGCAGCAACGGTGGTGTATGGTGGGTGAAATTTTGCTATGTATGGATAGTGAGAAAGGGCACTTTTGTCGTGCGAGTGATGTGGTTTCTGGGGTGTATTGGTGGTGTTTTTTTTTACAGCAACAAATTCCCCTGGATTTTTACAGCGTTTAATTAATGCAGACATCAAATCTTGACAGCCAACCTTTGGTATGCATGACAATAGTAAGAATGCGACTCAACCATTTAAGATACATGATAGACTGTGATTGACACCTCTAGACCCCGTTGGGAAATTCTCACCTGTGCAGAGAGTTCTGTGACTGTGGGTAGCGTCCTCAGTTTTCTCAACCTGCAACTTACCTTGTGGCTGCGTTGATTTACCTCATTTAACTGATAATGATGGGGGGGAACAACATATTCCTTGCTTACCATCTCTTTTTTATTAATTTAATTATGTCGGTTAGTATGAGAATGTTTCCCCCTTTTACTTAATTTAATGCAGGTATTTCCGCTATCCCGTGTTTCCATCCAGCAATGGCAGCTCTAGCTTTTATTATTGACGGCGATAGCATATTAATAGATAGCTTTAATATAGTTTTAATAGGTAGCTTGTTGTTTATTTTCATAGTCGTATTTTTAAAACATCCATCGCGTGTGTTATTAGACAACGTGGATATCCTTGGTTAGACCATGTTCCATCCGCCAGCATGCTTATTTAACTCCTTGCAATTTCCTTTAATGCTTTGCTAACCTTCCTTAAAGGCAACGTTATAACTGAGTGTTATCCCAACGATTCCATTTTATTGATATATTCTCTCTGGTTCTCAGTCTTAAAATATTTTGAAAATATTAGCAAGTCCAGGTTATGCATCAAGTCTACTTGGGTGCAAGAATCGTTCTGTAATAAAAACAATTTTTTCCTATGAACTCATTTTCTAACTTGAAGGGTCTTATGTTTTACCTAGATGGTTATTCATTTCACCTCAAGGAGGTAGGTGGTCAATTGCTTAATGATAGCTAGTTAGTGTAAGCATCATGATCATTTGGGGATTGGAGCCCAAAGTTAATTAGTAACTTGGAAGGTTTTGGGTTAACCAACTCTTCTTCTTTTTAAAGTCCTTACAGAAAAAGTAACTCTGCGTTTTTACCTATTGCTGGAAACTTAAATTTGCGTTATGATCCCTCCCTGCACTTAACTCTGTGTTTATTTTATTGATGAAAATTATCCTCTGTGATTGATTGATTGTTTCTGCGGTTCAACTCCGTGACTTCTTGGCATACTTCGCCGCATCTTCTGGTTTGGCTGTGCTTTATGTGTTGACAACCTTTTAATTCTGGGCGTTTTTCCTGGCATGTTACACAAAATTCCCTGTATAAATGAGCACCCTTACCATTGTTAGACATAGAATGATAAGAGGCAACAAATGTATGATCGACAATGTTCTTTAAGAGACCCCGGATTTGGTATCTTGCAATTTTTATTTATTCTTTCGCTGTAATTTCATAATCATTTGACTGCGATTCCTCATATACTGACAGCATTGAGGTCTGCGATCCCCTTTTACATTTTATACTTGTGCGACTTAACATATGAGCGATTTCTTAATGAGCAATTTATATACCTGTGCGATTTCATAATTGAGCAATTTATACTTGTGCGACTTCATAATTGAGCGATTTTATTACCTGTGCGACTTCTTGAGTGAGCGTTTAATTGAGGAGCAATTGATAGTTTAGGTACAACGCTTGCCTTTTTTTTATGACGGAAAATATGATTGTCCTTCTGGTGTGACCCTGTACACGGTTTTCCCTTCACTGTGACTGTGTTGTGGCTGGAATGACCACGGTTTGATATTAAAATGAATAACTGACTTTGCTGGAATGACCGCGGATTGGATATTTAAAACGAATGACTGAGTTGTGGTAACGCCCACAAATTTGCCGTTAAAACTGATGTCTGTGTTGCTGCCTTAATTGACCACGATTTGCCCTTTAAAAATGTGTCTGAATTTGCAGTAAATGACCACGATTTTGCCTTTAAACTGTGACTGCATTTTGCCCTTAAATGTTGGACTGCGTTTTGATGTTGATTGGACACATTTTTCCCTTAAAAGATTGATTGAGCTTTGCTGTTGAATGGACACAAAATTGCTTTAAATGTTGATTGCGTTTGATTGTTGAATGACCATGAGTTGATCCTTTTGCTGTTTGTATCATCTTTTATTCTCCTTCAATTGAGTGTACCTAGCATTCTCACTGCCAAACATTAATTGCTACAACCATGTTATTGGTTAGAATAATTGCTATGTAATTGCCATGTTAATTGTCGGAACAATTGTTACAACAATATTAATAGTCAACAGTTCCATTCTTACTGTTAATTGCCTTGTTAAACTGCAATGTAGATGCTATATTATTTTCAATATTGATTGCCATGTTATTTGCTATAGTGAGTTAATGATTGACATATTCCTTCTTATTGATTAATTGCCACAGTGAGTTAAATGGTTAACTATGTAATCGCCTTCTTAACAGTCATATAAATTGCCTTGTTATTGTTGTATTAATTGTTATGATAAACAACATGTTAATCGCCTTGTTATTGCTTTATTACTTGTTATGATAACAGTTATGTAAATAGCCTTCCTATTGCGCTATTAATTGTCATGTTAATAGTCATGTAATTGCCATGTTATTGTTATATTAATTGTTATGTTAATCAACATGTTAATCGCCTTGTTATTGCTATATTACTTGTTATGATAACAATCATGTGAATTGCCTTGTTA
>CBVK0101753006.1:0-19340 GCA_900067695.1 Picea abies | reverse complement strand
TGGGAAAGTACTCGGGGGGTTTTCTGCAAGGATTTCCTTGGAAAAAAAAATATGGATCAATGCTTTGTAGAAGAGAGGGAAGAAGATGATAAGATTTACTACCAATCATACCATGGCCCACTTCATTTTCCACAATCACTCCAAGTTGGAGTTACTAAAGATTGCAAAGACCGGATTTGCTAGCTATTTTCTCACCTTCAAGCACCTTTTGAAGGTAAGAGAGGCATTGGCTAGTATGGTCTCGAGTGATTCATGGCAAGATCTAAAAGATAGGGCTACATCCGCATCTAACAGACACGAATTTCAGGAGGTGGAGGACATCATTCTTGATGGTTCGTTTTGGCAACGGGTTAGGTATATTATGTAGTTCACCAAACCCATTTATAGTATGAATCAGTTTGCAGATAGAGATCTCAATGATTCGAGAGGTGTATGAGCAGATGGACAGCATGCTAGGCCACATCAAAGACATTGTTGAGTCAAGGGATGCAATCTTGTATGATCATATCCATAAACATGTGGTCAAAAGGTGGGATAATCTGAATGTTCCAATCCATGCCCTAGCATATGTCCTTGCACCAAAATACTATTCTCCGTCTTGGTTAGCCCAACCAGCACTTGGGGGTGGGGTTAGGAGAAAACCACACACAAATCCAGAGGTACAAAATGGGTATATGTTTGCATTAGACAAGTTGGTACCTGAGGAAGAGGAGTGTGCTCAAGTACAAAAGTGAATTGAGCAAGTACATCAGTGAGCATGGAGTCTTTGGTAACTTGCATGCAACCAAAGATCAAGATACGTTGAGTATTATCGAATGGTGGAACATGTATGGCTCCTTTGCCACATATCTGCATAAATTAGCGGTGAAGGTGCTTTCTCGAGTCGTTAAGACCTCTTCTACAGAGAGGTGTTGAAGCACCTATAGCTTCATTCACAGTGTAAGGAGAAACAACTTGAATGTAGACCGGGCAGAAAGCTTGGTTTATGTGCATTACAACTTGAGATTGTCCCATTATTGTGATGTAGCGGAGAATGATATTATAAAAGAGATGTGACTTGGGACAACAATCTAGAAGAGACTAATTTGGAGGATGGGGCCATGGTTTTAAAGCACTCGAAGGCTGAACTTTTGGATGATCATATTCCTAGAGTAAACATGCCACCCCCATCCACTAGCAGGTTTCCAGATGCAACAGTTTTGCCTTTATCTTCACAGCATCCAGCATTACGTGGGGGCCATGCAGTTGTTGGTCGTGTTCCATGAACACTTCACCTACTCCTACTCCTCTTCTTCATAGATCGCGAGAAAAGAAACTAGAAGTTTCTCATGGCAAGAGGAAAGCTTAGTGCATAGTATTGTATACTAGACTCTAGAGTCTAGATCTCTTTTTCTTTTTCCCATTTAGAAGTAGTCTCTAGAACTTAGTACTTTGTCTTTATTATGACTTATTTTGTAAACAATGAAGTTTGAACATTACATGATAGTTTACATTTGAACTTTGAACTATTGGTTGAATCTTATAACTCTTTAGTAATGAATATGATGCCCTAGAGTCTATTTCATTTTGTGGTTGATGTTGTCTGCTACAATCTATTGATGACAAATTTTATATGATTGACGTTATATGTGAACTAAATGGTTGATGCTTTAATGATCATCATTATTCCAATAGTTAAATGATCTTAAATCTATGTTTTCATGTTTTTTGCAATTGATTCGACATTCTACATGTTTTTCTATATATATGCATCAAAATATATTAAAATATGTATTATATAAAAAGCGCTCCCAAAACGCTCCCGCTCATGGAATTTTTTGAAAATTGTGCTTTTTTCTCCCACTCCCAACCTTGGATTAGAGGTTGAAGAACATCCATCACTTAGGAAAGCTTTGGCTACCAAAAGGATTTGAGGTATAATAAAGCACGATGGTCTATGGCAACAGGTGATCAAGACCAAGTACATTACCCTTCTTTCTGTAGAAAACTGGATTAGATTGAGGATCAAGCATGTTGATGATTACAGCTGCGTGAGACATCCTCCAGGACACAAACTGATTGAGTCGACCTGAGAGAGAGCCCATGAGTTGGTTGTGTGGTTCCTATCTGAGACAGAATTGGAACATTGTGTTGGCCTCCTCCTTGCAGAGAGTTGAGATGAACTCCAGATGATTCTCCTGTGTAACGCAGTGAGAAAGAAGATCTGCTGAGTTGGACGTGCCTGTGGTTGAGCACAGTTGAACGTGTGAAATCCCATGAGTTGGGTGCATCGTTCTGAGACAGAGATGAAACGATGTATTAGCCTCCTCTGAGCAGAGAGTTGAGATGATGAACTCTAGATGACCCTCCTGTGTAACGCAGTGAGAAAGAAGATCTGATGAGTTGGACGTGCCTGTGGATGAGCACAGGTGAACATGATCCTAGTGGTTGAGCACTAGTGAGTGTGGTTCTCCTGTGAGACGCAGTGAGATAGGGAGACATCCATGTGGCTGAGCACAGATGGATGTGCCCCTAGTGGTTGAGCACTAGTGGGTGTAGAAGATCCCTTGCTATATTGTTCAAGAGTCAGACTTACCTGTAACCCTATTTGTAATGTAAAGGATACAGGTCGGCCCCACCTTAATGTAAAAGATAATTAATATGGTAATTATTAATTACATTATGAGTTATTGAGATCAGCCCTGTTGTGCCAATAGACACTTCTATTGACAGGTTTAATCTAATATAAGTAAGGGTAAATTCCCCATTGAGGAATCATATCACAAGTGTGAGTTTGGAAATTTCAGCAAACACTTGTTCTTGGGAAAAGTGCGCACCTCTCTTGGGCGCTAGGTTTCTAGGTTTTGTGAGCACCCTCTTGTGTGCTAAGTGTTTTATGGTGGTGAAGGTCTTTCTCTTGTGTACTTGTGCATGGTGTTTTCTTCTTGTGATCTTGGTTGCTGCAACAAATTGTTTATGGTTTAAGTAAAATGCTAAAATGGAATGAACTTCATGCTTAAGCCTTGCTTATTGAAAAATCAACAAAGCAAACTACAGGAGCATCTATCATGTGGAAATCTTTGGTCTTAGCTTTCCCTCTCATAGCAATTGGCTGGCATGGAAGGTTGGGAATGGGATAAAAGTTAGAATAGGAATTGACCCTAAGATAGGTAGCATTGGTGAACACGGACTCTTTGATGATCTAGTTGGTATACTTAGACAAAAAGGAATATTATCACTTGCGGATGCAGCTGAACTGAACCTAGGTTCCTTCTGGAATCAGAGTTGGAATAGTGAAAGAGATCCGAATCTTGTTGGTTAAGAAGCTAAGCAATGAGACTCGTTGGTAGACAAACTCTCTATTCTCTCCATCAAGCTAAGAGCAAGTGAAGATGAATTAGTATGGTCCCACAACCCCTCTAGTGTATAATGCAAGATTGGGCAAGCAATGTTCCTAATTGATGCTCAGGAGGAGAATTGGTGGTGGAAGCCAACCTGGAAACAGAAACCTCCTTTAAAAACAAGAATATTGTTTTAGCTAGCCCTGAGCAACAAGGTACCCACATGAGATACTCCAAGAAAAGAGCCCGGCAAGGGCCAAGGAAATGTGTTCTTTGTAGAGCAAATGAGGAGAGCATTCAGCGTCTTCTTATGGACTGTCCCTTCTCAAGGGAAGTTTGGAAAGAGGTCCTTAATCTTACGGGGGGGAGGGCAGGTTTTTGGGAGGGTGAACCTCTTTTAGACAGCTACAAAAAATGGATGGAAGAGCATTCTGTTGAAAACCATGGGACTCTACCCTAGTTGTTTCATAGGTACTATGGCTCACAAGAAATGTTGTCCGCTTCCAGGACTTATCATTCTTTTATCAGTTTTTCACAAAATCAAATTTATCTATGAGAAAAAGCTCCAAAGAAAAAGATCCCAAGACAAGGTAGGAGAGCTAGTTGTTGATAGAACATTTGCTTGAGGGTTCTTTGATGGTGCAAGCCAAGCCAATCCTAGGCCTTGTGGTGCCGGGGGAGTATTGTTTCTTGATGATAGGGTTAGATTCAAGCACTTCAAGCACTAACATCTCTACTAAAATTCACCTCTGAAAAGAACTTGGACAGGTTGCATATTTTGGTGACTCGAAAATGGTTATATAATGGGTGAGAGACAACTTTAGGATGAACAACCTTACACTAAATCCACTTGTTGATCAAATCAAACAAGCAACTTCACAATTCGTTATTAGCTTTCAAAATGTTTATAGGGAACATAATTTTGTTGCTGACAAATTGTCAAAGTCTATTGTCAATGGCCAACCAGGGGTTTTGATGATTGAATAACAAAGGGAAGACCGGGACTTGGTTACCTTCTCCCTTTGATTCTGTCTATTGTTATTTTATGATTCTAGTTCTCATACTTTCTCTATGGATGGGTCCTATTGAATCTCTATTTGTGTAGAAGACAGTTAACTGTGTTATTATGTGAGCTTTTTGGAATTGCTATTTCATCTTATACAGGCTTTTGATCCTCAAGATAGATAACCTTTTCTAATGTAAGCTTTTGAACCATTTTTAGTCTGTATAGGACATGTTTATGAACCATTTTTAGCCTGTTTAGGACATGTTTATGATAGGTTTGGAGATGATAGGTGAGAGTATTTCCTTGATGGACTTTATATATCATACTCTCTTTATGTTTCCTACATGCTATATGTAACTTTTTCCTACTTGAATACAAAGTTACAATTTTTTCCCTTAGAAAACAATTATGATATGCTTTAAACATTTATACATAAATAGGTTATATATTATTAATCTGCAAAAAAAGGTTATATACTATTAATATTATTAAGTGTGTGTGTGTGTGTAGCCCTGAGTGTTAGCTTAAGCGGTTTGACTTGTTATGCAAAAGTTGTATTGGCCAAGGAGGTCACGAGCTCAAATCCACCTTGGTCCCTCAAGGTTAGGCATACATGTTATTCAACGATAGCATTTACCCAAGGCGCCATTCACGTAATGTGAGGAGGACAGTTGCCCCAATGAAGCTTTCCACACACACACATGCACACACAAACACACACATATATAATTTAGCCCGGTGGGTTTGCTCAATAGATTCAAATGGATCATTTCAAGGGGGAGTTCATCATGAGATCTATGGTTCCAGCCCGACGGAGGTTCCAGTCTCTCTAGGTTACCAACTTCTGTTGTGGCTGACTTTTGAGCTGCCCTCTATCCAGATATTTCGACAAAGAGGGATCCCGTGAGGTTTTCCTTGTAAAAACAAAAAACAAATTAATATATAATATTATATATTATATAATATATAAATATATATATAGCCCAAAGGGTTAGCTCAATCAATTGATCCATCCACCCAAGGCATGTTGTTGACAAAGAGGCTGTAGGTCATAGGTTCAAATCCAGTCGAGCCCCTTGGGGTTACCAGCTGCTATTGTGGCTCGCAGTTGCACTGCCCTTCGCAGTTGCACTGCCCTCCAGCCAAATATTCTAAGGAAAAGGGGAATCCTGCGAGGTTTTCCTTGAAAATAAATATATAATTTTTTAAAAAATCATAGCTTTTTATTTTTATGAGAAGTATAATTTCATATTGGAGTCGTATTGGATTTCTTTAAATACATCTTTTTATCCTATTCATATCCATATTCATCTTCAAATATGGTAACTGTGCCTTTACCCATTCACTCATGCACGCTATTTTAGAGGAGGAAGGTGCCCTAATAGTGCTGGGTAGGTTTGGCAGATTCCACATTTAGGCAAAAAACAGCAGCTAGACTTGGAGGAGGAAAAAGACACACTTGGGCTTCTATTATCAATTGATTTATTCTTTTACTAAAATTTGGAATTCCTTCTCCAAATTTGATCTTTTCTCCTTTTCTTCTAGTGTTTCTCCTCTCTTCTATCTCATTCCTTTCTATAAATTGGGAATGGAGCAAGGAAAATAAACCATCAGTGCTTTGTATCTGTTCTTCTTCTTGCTTCCATTATTCCCTCGAGAAATATAGTTGTCAAAAACATGTGTTGGAGACCATGTACTACTCAAATCTTCCAATCCAATATCATGATTCATGACTATGTCTATCCCATTCAGAGCAGAGAGATTGGAAAGTAAAGACCTTTTGGCATGTTGATCTGTTCCCACCTGCTTGGAACTTCTGTATATCATCCACAGACGAGTAATAGAGATCAAATCATCATCCTTTTGGCAACTAATCGATGGCTTCTAGTGCTTCGTAAGAATTTCTTACGTTTATCTAAGACTCTTATTAGCTCTTATTTTTATTTGCTTTTAAGTTTTGAGTTTCAAGTAAGTAGGATTCATACAGTTTCATTTGCCCTACTTGCTTTCTTTCAATTCACTTCATTAACTCCACATAAAGGACAAGGCACCCGTCAATCTGTTTTATTAATAAAAGATATACTTAAAAGTTAAAACATAATTGCTTTTTACACTTTTTAAGACACTAAATGAATATTTTGCAATCAGCAAGTGTTTCTTAGCTTTTTCTGTTAATTTAACTTGCTGATCTGCAGTTCTTTAATGCAGAGATAGGAGTAAAAATGTCATCAATTAGTAAAGTTTAAGTATCTATTGCATATATTATCATTAGTTAATGTATTTAGCTTGCTACCCACAATTTCGCTTGCTGATTTTTTTATTCTTAGTTAAACTTGCATCAAACAGCAGTTAATAAATCCTAAACAGCTAATAGACTTAGATTTAAGGTTGCCTACACCCCATACATTTCATGATAAAACCTTAGATCACCTAGGGAAGCCCCCTTATGGTTGGCAAAGCACCAACCCAAAGTGAGAAATGACTTAAGTGAGGTGACATTGTCTCAGACTCTAGTCCTTAGTTACCCAGACTTCTCTTGGTTCCCTGTCAGGAATTTTTGGGTGATAACATGACCTCTTTCTAATGTACTATATATTTATTATTAAATGCACTGAAATCTTGGGATTTGAAACCTACTCCACTCCTGTGATTATAGGAGTGAAGCTAATGAACACATTTGCTCATGATACAAAAGTAAAAATACAATATCATCATATATTAACTACTCATTACTCGTTAACTTCTATTGTAACCATAATCCTTTCAGTCAATACTTATAACAATGCATGGGAGATCTAACAGCTAAAGGTTCAGCTAAACTCACCTTGAGGGTTGTGTTCAAATTGTTGCGTGCGTTACTAAGAAGTTTGATCTGATCATGGTTTTCAATCAGTGTCTGGCATTCCTGACACAACCTGTCCCAAAAATAGAATGTCCAAGTTCAACAGGTTATTCACTCTTGCATTCATAGCAACAATTTATTATAATTCCTAGAAAGATCAGAATCAAACTATACCTTCCAAAGTGTTTGAATCCAAGCAATCAAAAACTACTCTGTATTGTGGTTCAGATTAATCACACATGCAAAATGGATAACCCTGCTGTTTTAAAAACATTAAAAACAGAAAACTGTGTTTCTAGAACTTCATAGTTGAAAATGGCTCTTGCATAGTCCATGTTTTAGTTAAATTTAGATAAAAGGAATATGACGTATTTACAATTGGTTTTTGCATGTGAAATGTCATAAATCAATTCAACTTTCTACCGCCTTGTGCCATGAACAATACACCATTTTTCCATCCTACCATGATTGACATGGGAGTGAAAATATATTTGATGGTTTGAAACAATGTTTTTAAACTCGGACTCGGACTCAGAATCGGTCGAGGGTCAAATCGGTAGGTGAGAATTGTGTTAAAGCCTATATATTGAGGGAGTGTTGAGATCATTAGTCATCCATTGGCTTGGATCATCCATCGAGTTAGGTCAATGTAGAACCTTATCCTTGTGGATCTTTGTAGAGCCTTGTACTTGAGGGGTTTTGGAGTTGACCCTCGACCCTACCAAGAGAATTCACTGCCTATATTAAATAACAAGGAGACACATAAATACTCCACTAAAGACCCCAATAAGTCTAATGATGCCCCATTGCATGTTTATATGCATGACAATCGATGGCTTTAATGCTACAACTACCATCATAATGACAGAAAGTACATCAAACATCAATAAATGTGGCCACTAGACAAATAAATGCTCCACTACAAGACCCAAATTAATCTAATGATCCCCCATTGCATGTACATACATGTCCCACAAATGATGGCTTTAAGTGCTACCACTAGCATCATAAGGGAATTAAGTAAATCAGCAAATATGGCCACAAGAAAACATTACAACCTAGTCTAACATGGATAAGGTCCTCAAGAGAATGGCATCGGATGGCAAGGCCCTGGGGAGTAATCTTGAGTGGCATCAACCAACATACCCCCCGCCAAATGGAGTTAGAGGGAAGGCTACTCTTAACATCCAAGGCCGATGAAGTCCTCATAGAAGAGAAGAAACTAGTAATGTGCTACTGAGAAGAGAGAAGATTCTCTCAAGTTGTTATGATCATTATGGAATATCTTGACTTGATATAACAAGGAGTCTAGTTGGTCCAAGCTAGAAAACAAAGTCAGACAGTCCTAGTAGTGTCCAAATTGAGTGTCAGAGGTACACATCATTCCCCCAATTCTTGACAAGAGGAAATAAGGTAGTAATATATGAATCTACGGAGAATGAACCCTAAAGTAAAAGTCATCTCAAAAAACATCCATTCCTAATGTATAAGGCAAGATACCATTGATCATAATATCTAAAGAAGACCAATAAGAATTAATCTGAACCCCTGTAGAGGTAGTGAGATCTCCCTCTAATCTTGCAATAGACAAAACACACAAAGATAAAGTGCTCCTCAATTGCAACCTCACCTGGAGAACAAAGTCTACAAATATATTTCTATTTTAGGAAGATAATGATCTATCTCAACACTCAACTGGTGTGAGCATAAATCTAGCCAAGTGGGAAGTAAAGCCCATGTAGTAGATGAAACTAAAGATATTGAAGTTAAATAATAAGCTCGTTAATGATCTAGAGGAAGTGCTCAACATCAAAGGCCAACTTGGGACGAAAGGGCCCAAACACCCCATCTAGAATACCCACGAGAAGCTCTTGCAAATGCCCCCTTGATCGTGGCATTAATTTCCTCCTTAAAAGGGAGGTGGTGGCGAGGGGCGTCAGGAGTGATCAAGTAGGGAGGGAACTGTGATACTTGCCTCCTCAATAAATGACTATACCTCAGAAAACCAACAAGGTCACTAGCTTGCCTAACCAAAGAAGGAGAGTATCTTAGAAGAGCAGAGCGCCAGGTAGGGGCATCTCTCATGTCCTAAAGGGGGTTCATCCATCTATCTTACCCTGGAAATATAGATGATGAGCCCAAAGGCCATCTCAAGTCAATGCACCAAACTCATCTTGTATGACATATTAGGGATGGTCCATTTGCATCAGATAAGGCATTGGAGCATGAGAATCTAGATGCTCTCGATGAGAGACCACTCAATATGACCAAGGTTGGGGCCTTAAACCTTAGATCCATATAAGACAGTGGACTTGGTGATTGCATCAAAGATCTTCACCTTCAATGGGATATCTGAGAAATGAAGTTGAAAACACCATCTTGTTAATAGGGCTAGAGATGCAAACCCTTTACAAACTCATGGTTGGGATGAATGTTTCATGTTGAAGTTGGGATTAATGAAGAGCACCATTAGGTAAGTGTAAGAGGTAATAATCTCCATAGGTTGTCCCTAAAAGGAAAAATGATATCTAGAGATGGCCTCTTTGGTTGTATTGAAAACCATGATCTTGATTTTCCCAAGATTAATTGTCAACTATTGAAGATCATAGAAGTTAGAACTTAGAACTGACCCAATGTATCGAACTATCTTTGTAACCCCTCGAGAGTGGAGGCCAGCAAAACCACAACATCTGCAAATAGGAGTGAGAAAATGATTTAGTGAAGTAGACAATCGTCTTCCCCCTAAGTGGACTCCTTGACAAGTTGCTCTGGTTTATCAACATAGACCCAAAGAAAGTGGAGAAAAAAGGGCACCCTTGTTTGACCCCAATGGTATTCTTGGAGAATCCACAAAATTTGCAATATCTGCCCACAACAATTTCATAATGTTGCATGACCATTGACATCGGGTGATTAGTTATGCCAATGTACAAAGTCGCTCCATAAGTAACTGGGTACTATGTAGAAGGCCTTCCAAAATTCAAAAAAGTAGCAGTAAAATCTTAAGGATTTTTGTCTAGCCTCCTTGATAATAGCCTAGAGAGTGAGTCAGTGATCTATTGTCTGGTAGTATCTCCTAAACCCAACTTGGGCTCTGGCCCTTCACCCATGCCTCTCAAACCAATTGGATAAGTAAAGATTTAAGGGTTGATTGTGGTTCGCAATGGCCCTACAATTATTGGGATCTAAGGCATTACCAAACTTGTGTATAAGGTGGATAATGTGTTGAAACCAAGAAGGGAGTAAAGTGGAGCCAAGGGGTGAAGTAAAGGTCCCATCCCATGTTTGAGGAATTCAGAAAGAAGACCTTCAAGGTTGGAAAATTTACTAGTGTTCAGTTTATGGATGACTCGTTGCATAAGATTGAGGATAAAGAAATGACCAGAGGATGGGGGAAAGACCTGAATGGGTGGGTTGTCTCGAAAATCGTAGAGGGAGGAGGCATGGGACCACCAAATTTGTGTATCAATGTCGACTAGTAGTGTTATTCAAGGGAGAAGGATCTGCCAAAATATCTAAGGGGATGTGTGGATGAGAGAAACAAGCTCCATGCTCCTGGTGACTAGGAATCTATGTTTCTTTCTTCTAAGAAGGCAACGATAATCCTTATGAGTGGTCATGAATAAGTCGATATTGTGGACTAGGTCATGTCTGAGCTTCCAGTGAATAGCCTTAAATCATCGCCATACCATTTGTTCATAGAACAGTATCCCTAGGAGAGGGATCCCTGTGATGCGCAAGTGATAAGAGGAAAGGAAACTTGGGCTACTTCCCAAAGAATGTGGACAAGGAAATTAGAGTTCTAAGAGGTGGTAAAGAGAGTGAAGAAATCAAAAAGCAATTGTTGAAGCCGAGTTTCAAAGGTGGGGCCAAAACAATAATCAAAATTAATAGTGACACGAGGAGAGGGGGAAGAGGAAGGTGTGAGACTCCCAGAGAAGGAAACCAATAATGTAAAGGTTAAGTATGCATGATCCGCAGGGGGAAGGCAATCAGAGATAATGAAGCAAAGATAGAAGGTACGAGGGAAAGAGAGGCTAGGACATAATCCACCACATTGGATCCCCCTTTATGGGGAAAGTGTGTAAACCCATAAGAGTTCAAGAAGTAGGCGACCCCATTGAGAATATACAGACCATTAACTTCACCAACCTCCGAGAGATGCCTCCCATATGCGGAAAAGGATAGAGTGTTGAGCATGAGATGTACTACTTGCATTGGACAGAAACAAAGAATTTTTTAAGCAACAATACTTATTAGGGATGATAAAAGACACAAGTGCATGCATCACTCCCAAAAGCCCTCAAGGAACTGGCCTCTACCAATGTTGCTTACCTCTTTCTTTTTTTCTTTCTTTTTTAGATTGTGTCTAAGTTATCCCTAGCAATTTCATGAATTCAAGTGTAGTATTTGGGCAAACAACAATGCTATTGCCAGGGACTTTAGCACTGTTGTATTTAAACCAGTTTATTGCCCTAGTGTATTTTTCATTGCATAGTTTACATCTTACCCAATTACCCTCCAACATTATTCCAAATTTACATTGATGATGGTTTTTGGATCCATTTTCAAGCCTTAATCAAACCAAGCTTGAAAGCAAAAGATGAGAACTTCTAAATATTATATCTTAAATACCTTTTGTTTGAAAATGCAGACTTAAAATTTGACTATTTAGAAACGCCTTTAAATTTTGATGCTCGTAGATGGCTCTTAGCATTCCCAAGCAATTGAAAAAACAACCCCAAAATGAAGAAAAATGAGAAAATAAGAGCTGGTTTATGACTAGTTTCTCATCTTGAAGTTTGTGGGGTTTTATTGAAGAAAACAGGTGAAAAATCTATCCCATAATCCCAAAACCATTGGTGGCAAACATAAACAGCAAGACTCATTCAAACTCATCAGACTCTATATTTTCAACATCTTGCCATATGTTTCTTATCTTTTGCAATCTCTCCATGTTGGGACAAACCACTATGAGCAAGCAACAAGGTTGCTGTGGCAGTTCTATGCTGAATCTTCTTTAAATTCATTTTCTCATGGTACTTGGATAATTTTGAAGTAACGTCTCCATATGCTTGTGACTGTCATATGGATATAAAAAAGTTGATTGCACTGATTTCTGAAAATGGAAACATTCATGAGACTCTAGAATAACACGATAACCCATCAGTGAAAACGTAGGCATAAAGTTTAATTTAAGGCTACATGTTAGCAAGGTCTTTAAGTAAGAAAAGTTGATTTGATGAGGCCTTACAGTCAAAGGACATGAATGATGAAACCATAATAGCAAACAAAAAAAACTATCAGAGATGACAATGATTTGTTTGAATTTCAACATGGTCACAAGAAAGAACACAAAGCAAGCCCACAAATGAACACAGATATTACGTGGTAAAACCTTAAAAATGGAAACATCCATGGAGCAAAGGAAAAGTTCGATTATTCTCTCATATCAATCATCATAGTACTTGTGAGGACCTGTGTCCTTTTTATAGACCAGATGCTTGCATGCTAACTGTTCACTTAACAACTCCACTAGGTATGCCTAGAATAGTTGGATGCTCCATGTTAAGCTTAATTCGACTTGGGATCCATGAATGGATGGTAAGATCAAAATAAGTTAACTAAAGTAAATATATCTTATCTTGATAACTCCAACGCATTGATGATAATTACATAGCTAACATTGTGCATAAATAATTATTAAATGTGCACACATACATAATTAAATCATGTGCACAAATAATTATGCACTAACATCCCCTCATAACATTGACTTGGAGATGAAATGAAGTAGACATTACATGTCATCCCCCCTTAATGACAACTTCCTTCACACCTAACAAAGATTGCAGAGGAAGGAACCCGGCTTCTGGCAAGGCTGGGATGAAGTATGACCAATATCCAGGGTGTTGGGTAACCAAAAAAGTGCCAAAAAAGCAAAACACCAAAGTGGTCAAAATGGCAGAATGGACAGAAGCTAAAGAAGATCTGAAGTAGATGCACCAAATGACAAACTTCTAACAATGACCAATATAAGTGTTCCAAGCAAAAGATGGTGCCAAAGTAAAAAAAGATGAACAAGTGCTCCATGATAAAGAAGCAAACACCAAAGTCGTCAAGATGGCGGAATGTGTTGAACTCAAAGAAGATTTGTCACAGAGGCACAAAATGGAAAAACTCTAACAATGATCAACATAATTAATCCAAGCAAAAGGTGGTGCCAATGTAAAAACTAAACAAAGTGCTTCATGATAAAGAAGTAAACACCATCAAGGTGAGAGAGTACTCCAAAGGAGTAAAATGCTACTACAAGGCAGAGTAGTCAATGTGTGGAATATGATCATGAACAATGGACGAAATCTATTTGTAGAATGAACCCAAAGAGCATTGAAAGTGTCACAATGACCAATCATCCATCCACCCACAAGCCATCTGGATGGTGGGAGTCAAACCAAGTTTTTTCCACTTCCTCTTTTCCACATAAGGTTCATAGGAAGAGCTCTTACAAAGCCAAGAAGGCTGGTCTCAAGATAAATCCATGAATGAAAGCAAGGATCTCTTACAAAGCCAAGAAGGCTGGTCTCAAGATAAATCCATGAATGAAAGCAAGAACGCCCCCTTGAAGTAGGGTACAAGAGTGCTCCCTATCTTTTGAAGATGAACTTGTAGATGTAGATGGAGTAGAAACCTTAGTGTGTACCTGAAAATAAGAAGAAGCAAGAGAACCATAACCAATGCCCTAACAAAATGGCCAAGACATTGCCTCAATTAGGTGAACAATACCCTAGCCATGCTTTCCTAAACCACCACCAATACAGCCCATCTGGTGGAGTAATTTGGAAACAAAACCAAGTATGTGTCACTCAAAATTGGCAAACACATCCGCTTTTACATCATCACTAGAATCAAAATAAGTGGGGGAAGACATAGATGCAACAATGTCACACTCCAGAAAAGAATCCAAAGGATTAGTACAAAACTTAGGTGATACGATGTCTCTAGATTTATCAAGCAAACCAAGCTATATTTCAACATCTTCAAGAGATTGCTCCAAATTGGCAATAGTTGCCTACAAAGCCATAACAAGCGTGCTATGATCAGATTGTTGCATACGGAGGAGCCAATGTTATGGGGAGTGTCCTCCCAGGGGCCACTCCCACCCTGGAACCGCACTCTGAGTGGGAGGGTCCAGGAAGCACACTCCTGAAAATCGATAGTGTGCTCCCTGCCACTATGGGGAGTGTGGCGATCCCTCGGATGCTCCTAGAGCAGGGAGCGTGCTCCCTAGCTTGCCTAGACGCTCCCACGAAACATGAGGAAAAAAAAAAATTAATTTTTCTCTTAGAAGTGGGACCTAGGGGAGGTTTAGGGTTTAGGGCAAACTCAAGGGAGAAATAAAAGCACTTCTCCTCCACTATTTTCCTCATTACATTCATCTTTTTGTGCTTGAGCTTGGAGTGGGTAGCTTGGTCTTCTTGCTAGTTGTTGAGGAAGGCAAATTTGTAAGAGCTTGGAGGAGAGAACAAAGGCTACCATCTACTACTGCAAATTGTTAGAGATCTAAAGAGGTAAGCCCAAAGCCCATTCTTTGTAGTTTTTTCTATATCCTTGTGTTGTTTGTTTGTGGATTTTTCCTCTTCTCCTACTCTTTCCCATTCCTTCTTCTCCCTCATTTTCTTGCATGTTGTTCATCTACGACTTGGGGAAAATGATCTTCTTGTGGTTTATAGTTCCATTTTTTATTCTCATGGTGTTGGTGGGGAATAGGCATGAGAGGGAAGAAGAGGATAGTGTTCATTTTCATTGTGACCCATTATATGAAGATGAGGAAGGTTTGGAAGGGGATGAAAGTGGCAATGAAGGTGGCAAAACTTCATTGACACCCTTATGGAGGTTTGTGACAAAACTTAAAGGGGTGGAAGGGGGTGGAACCACTAAATTTTTATGTAATCATGATTGTCATCCAGGAAAACCTTATACCGATTCATATACCTATGTGAGGAGGCGTCTTTGTGGGGTATTGGAGAGTGATGAGAATAAGGGGGCCATTGGGATCTTAATTTGCCTAAAGGTATCAAAGTGAAAAAGACAAAATACATCAAGATAGAGGAAGTTGCACAAAGAATGCATGGTAAAAAACAAAAGGTTCAATCTGATGCGTCATCTAGATTCGGTGGCAACACATCTGCATCCCCTCATGCTAGTGGAACCTTGGGGTATGTAGGGGGTGGATCTAAAAAAACAATAGTAGATTTCCTTCCTATTGGTGGTAGGGATGAGGTGGATGCAAAAGTGGTGTGCTTTCTCAATGCTTGTGGTGTACCGTCCAATGTTGTTTGCTCCCCCTATTGGCATGATATGGTCCAGGCCATCAACAAAGCCCCCAAAGGAGAGGTCCTCAATTATGAGAAAGCTAGAACTGTGTTACTAGATAGGGAAAGAGCAAAACTTCAAAGAGATATGACGCAGTTTACAAATGAGTGGGTGGATTGTGGGGTATCCATTGTATCTGAAGGTTGGACAAATGTTAGAAACCAACATTTGATAAATGTTCTTGGTGTTTCGATTAGTGGTGCAATGTTTCTTGCAGTGCATGACTCCTCCTCAATCACTTCATATACTCAAAATATTTTAGTCCTCCTACTGAAAACCATTAATGATGTTGGTCCTTCTAACGTGATTCAAGTAATCACTGATAATGCGGCAAATTATAAGGGAGCAAGAAAAATCATTAAGCGGGTTCATCCTCACATCTTTTGGTCTGGGTGTTTGGTGCACACATTGAACCTTTCAATGCATGATATTGTCTGGGAGGATTAATGACTTGTACAAGACAGGGAAGAAACTCATCAAATTTGTCATCGAGCATACAAGGGTCAATTACTTTTATGGCACTCACTCTAGGTTCTAGCTAATTAAGATTGCAAAGACTAGATTTGGTAGCTATTTTCTCACCTCTAGGTGCCTATTGAGGGTGATACAAGCTTTGGGTGCTATGGTGATGAGTGATGACTAGGATGACTTGAGCATTGATAGAGATGGTATCATGGTGCTAATGCAGTGAAGAAGATTGTTCTTTACAATCATTTTTGGTCACAGGTTAGGTATGTTTTGCAATTATCCAAGCCAATTTATAACATGATTCAGTTTGCAGATCTAGATCAGCTAGTCATTGGGGAGGTGTATGAGCAAATGGACACCGTGCTAGGGCAAATTAAGGACAATGTTCAACCTAGAGATGTGAACTTGTATAATCATATTCGTATGGATGTGGAAAAATGATGGGAAAAGCTAAATATTCCACTACATGCCTTAACATATGTGCTTACACCAAAATACTATCATATATCATGGCTTTCAACATCGGTACCTAGTGTTGGGGTGAAGAGAAAACCACAACAAGATCCAAAGGTTCAAACTGGTTATATGCAAGCATTAGACAAATTGGTCCCTAATGAGGAGTGTGATACCATACGAAGACAATTGAGCCACTACATCAATGGCAATGATGCCTTTGGGACCAACCATGCAATTGGAGATTGAGGGAATCTAACTTCTCTCAAGTGGTGGAACATACATGGCAGTTTTATCCCACAACTACACCGTTTGGCAACATGGGTGCTTTCATAGGTGGTGAACACTTCTTCCGCAAAGAGGTGTTGGAGCGCCTAAAATTTCATCCACGGTGTCAAAAGAAACAAGTTGAATGTAAACCGGTCGGAGAGCTTAGTTTATGTACATTACAACTTGCAATTGTTGTCCCATTATTGTGAGGAGTCAAAGATGCATAAAACATTTAACACTTGGGACAACAATCCAAAGGAGGATAATTTGGAGGATGGAGTATTGGTTTTGGAGCAATTGGAAAATGCTCTTATTGATGATGATGGTCGTGTTGAGATGATGCCACCCCCATCTACTGCCATGGTCCACCTGACCAAGACTCCAACTGCAGCAGTAGGGGCTTCATGTTCAGTTCCACTTCCATCTGCTTCTACACAGTTACCTCCTGCTTCAGCTCTACTACCACCACATGGAGGCTCGCACGGCAATCATGGCGGTGCAAAGAGGAAGGAAAAGTAAATAGAAATTAGAATAATTGTTTCTCCTTTTTCACTACTTTATATGTCATAGATTCATAGTCTTTAGCAACTAGCTCAGTTTAGTGTTTTGGACCTTTCGGTCTTCATATTTCAGTTAAACTATCATTTTAAAACTTATGCATATAACCTATTTTGTAAACATAACTATTTGGGCATGTTGACATCTGGTGAATAACCTATTTCATTCCATAAGTTAATGATCTAGTTCCTATTATATGGCTTAAAAATCTGTATGTTTGTTTGTAATTTCTAGATGGTTGATGCTTGAATGATTAATCATTAATGTACTATGGATAGCATTTCTAACTTCATAATAATGTAATATTCATCTACAGGTAGCACAAATATGCATGTTTTCATATATTCTGCAACTAATTTGGCATTCTGCATGTTTCTTTTAATATAAATGCATTATAATATATATATATATATATATAAACCCTATGGGGATGCTCCACTCCCGAATGTTTTTGGGGAAATGGAACTCCCAGCACTCCCACTCCGCTCCCACACTCTGGCAACCTTGGGAGGAGATGCTTGGCAATTTTAAGAGCTCGGTTCTCCTCCATGAAATGTACAATGTCTAGATATAGTGAAGTCACTTCAGCAAATAACATGTAATTTTTGGCTTGCAAGTTATTATGGCTTGTAATAGTACTGGTACATCAATATAAGAAGCCATACAAACAATGCAGAAGGAGATCAATAGCAAGCAAATCTACGAAAAGAAAAATCTAGGCCCAGTTTACAAAAGTTGAGGATTCTGTTACACAATTCCTCAAATCTAAAAACCAAATGCACCACTGTGTTCTTCTCGAAAAAATATGCAGGAAATAATAATAAAGAAAAAAAAACTCCTTCAAATGAACAAGTATACTCTCTGGAAGTTTGAAAAATGAGGATTATTCATGGGTTTCAGTGACAATGCAAATTCTAAAACAATAAAAAGCTAAATTTGCAGAAACAAAATTCACCAGTCCAGAGAGAACGGAAAAATACACATCCTAAAAAAATCACCCAAAACAGACATCGGATGTGAACGTTATGACCATTTAAAGATGACCAATAGAATTCTACTTTATCTTATCTTGATAACTCCGATGCATTGATGGTAATTACAAAGCCAATATAGTGCATAACTTATTAAATGTGCACGCATAATTAAGTTATGTGCACAAATAATTATACACCAACACTATATAAAGTCCTTAAGGACAATAAGCATGCATGAGGATAACTATGTTCGAAATGCAGTTAAGTTGATAAAATGGTAATACCAACAAAGGGTTCAAAGAAGTCTACTGGTTAGGATGTCCCCATTACGTGGCTTCAAACATCTGCGCACCCATCCAACATTAAAGCTCTATTGTGTACTAAAGTTGTCTTGGTGATTATCTCAAGACAAGTAATGCCAATAACTTGGATAAAGCTAGCTAGTCTCTTTAGCTTAAGGACAACCATCTACAGTAATGTGTTGCGGTCCATGGGTATGTTTTGTGACAGGTTTCAATACTGAAGGTGGAACTGAATACCACAACAGTGAAGCTACAGTGATTACAAGTCTTTTAATTTTGTCTTTTATGTATTAAATAAGGAATGGAAAGAAGTGAATATTGGATCAGGGCACATCAGACCAAATCAAATTTTCAGAAAAGGGTACCTGTCAATAAGAATAAAATTTTCTTGAAGCCATTGAATAGTCTTTTGAGATGCAGAGAGTGCTTCAATGCCAGCTTGTGCTTGTTCAACCTGCAATATGAAAAGAATAACACGTTGACTAGCGAAGAAATGAAGATGTTATAGGCTATAGCCAAGAAAGAGAAATCATTTCCCAGTTGAAGAGAGTGTCCTCCTGATCTGCAAGACAATCAATCAATCTGTCCCTTCCCCGGCATGGCTTAACTTGTCATGTAGAAAAACCACAACATATCCAGATATTGTATCCATATGAACATGCATTGTCGCTGTGGATGAATTTTCTTCAGCATTAAGAAGTAGTCATGGACTTGCATGATGAGAGGAGAAAGCCCTTGGAATGACAGTCAAATAAGGAGGGGGGGCAATTG